>APFE031002559.1:342738-367398 GCA_000404065.3 Pinus taeda | reverse complement strand
AAAAAGAACACTCTTTTTTATTTATCACTATTGGTTGCCTTTGAGTCTTAAAGCTCTCTATTTCTTTGGTTCTAAATTAGGAGGAGAAAATTCATAAGATAGAAATTGAAACAAATATGAATACCATGAATTGGGAGCATTATTTATTTGTTTTACTTCTTCCTCGATATCTGTTTTATCATTATCCTCTTGTAAGTTATTAGATTCATAATATATAGATTTAATCTCCAACCAACAAATACCTTGACCTATAATTATTTTTGAAGGTTTGAATTGCAAGTCATATTATTGGAGTAGTATAACCCAATGTACTCTTTTCTTTACTAAATATATTTCTACTAGAAAATTTCTCACAAAAGAATATAGAACTATGACCCTAGTATGAGATTTTATAAGAACATTTTGAAATGCTTGAATGCTTTAAATACAATGTAAGCCTAGTTTTTAACATTAGAATAATTTAATTCATCTCCTTGGAAGGTAGTGCTCATGAAAGAAATTGGAACATTGACATTCTGGTTGTATTTCTACATAAGCATTATTACACAGGATAAATTACATGCAAATGTGTAAACAATGAAATCCTTAAAATATGGTGATATAAGGGCATGAGCTTGCATAATAGATTCCTTTATTGACTTAATGACCTCATGTTCTCAAGCATTCCATTTTAATATCGTATTCTTCTTAATCTTATTTTTCAAGGGAGATACAATTTGAGCAAAGTTGGGCAGAAAACGCCTTACAAATTTGAACTTCCCTAAGAAGGATTGCATGGATTTTTTATTGTGGGAAAGGAATCTTGAATATGGATTTAATTCTTGATAGTTCAATTATTATTCCAACTTTGGAGATAGTGAATCCAAGAAGTTTCCCTTCATTTAAAGAATAAATGACTTCTTAGGGTTAAGATAAATTCCATATTTTCTACATCTATCAATTTTTTTCAAGGTAGTGAAGGTGATCATACCTATTCCTAGAATATGTAGTTACATCATCCAAATAGACAACCACTGACTCATTGATAAGCACTCTAAAATATATATCCATTTCCCTTTAAAATATGGCACCCACATGAATATAAACTAATGGCATTTTGCAATAAGTATAAGTGCCCCATTTTTTTCTAAATGTAGTTTTCAACCACTCAATAGGAGATACCAATAGTTGGTTGTAACCAAAAAACCCATCTAAGAATGACATAATTTCAAATCCAACTACAAAATGTAGTATTTTTTCCGTGGTGGAAAGGGGTAAATTATCTTTCTCAGAAGCCTTATTCTTATTTCTGAACTCGATGCAAATTATTTTAGCTAGGAGTAGTTTCTTTAAATCCTCTTTAATTTTTGGTTCTAAATTTAAATGGATTTTCCTTTGTTTCTGTTGGATGGGTTTTGAGTTAGGCAACAAAGGAATCGAATGATGGATTATTGAGTTGTCATAGGTTTTCAAATCATTATAGGAGCAAGCAAAGACATCCATATATTGTCTTAAGATTTGGATGAATGCAATTTTCTCATAGTGTGAACATCCCAAGGCCAGTTTTGACATTTTGAGGGTTTATCTTAAAGCCTATGTTTAACAACTCATATTGTAAAGAAGAGCTATTGGATTTAGAGTTTGGTGGTCTCTTGGAACAATCTTTAAGGTCATAAAAATCTTCTAATTTAACTACAAATCTAGGAATAACATTTGTTGTTTTGGCATTTCGATCTAAAGATGGTTAATTGAGCTATTTTTCATAGACATCTTTATCAATGATATAATTTGAATAGGTTTCCACTAAAGTAAGGAAATTTATGATATCCTTGTTGATGAGCCCTAGAATTGGGTAGCTTATTAGGCTCATTTTGCCTAATTGTTCTTCATCAATCCACCATTTTTCATAGTTTATGAATTTTTTTGAGTATATTTATGTTGATTGAACGAATAAGGATAGTCACTTAACCATGAAGACTAATACGTGTTTATTGCATATTTTTGGGCAAATTTTGGACCAAGTCCGAGCAATTATGAGCCAGATGACAGGCAAGCATGAAGGAACAAGGGTGAGGATTCGTAGGAAGGGTGTCCCCTACATTAAATGGCCCCTTCCTCGAAATATCCACCCTCAGCTTGATTTTAGCAGGCCACCGAAAAGGATTCCCAAGGGCAGCCGAGCAGTCTTGTGTAGAGTGGCTGATCACTGGCAGTTTGAATAGCCAAGCCCCTTGAGTTAAGGAGGGCTATTGGAGACCCTCGTAGTGCATAAATAGGAAGGCTTCCAGCCTTCGTAGGTTACTTTTGGAACAGTTGTATTTTTCACTATAGTGTTGTTAGTTTCTCAGCTCATTTTGTAGTTTATGCTGTACAACTTTCTTTGAGACATGGTTATTTTGAGTAATGGAAAGCAGTTCTATTTGGCATCAGTTATGAGTTTTTCTTAGGAGCCTGTAGCTCTTGGGGTTGGGCCCAACCCAAGTGCCAAGGCTTCCTTCGTGTACTGTTATTTGTTTTTCATGTTTTTGCAAAATAATTTCTGTTAAGTAGTTTGAAATCTTACTGGTTACCTAGATCATTATTAAGGATTAAAAAGGCTTTTCATGGTTAGATTTATTTGGTAGGTTAATAACAGAGAATATCTTCAGAAAAAGGTTATCAAGCACCTCTAATCTCACCTCTCCCTCAGTGGGATCATGAGCTGGGACCAAGGTGACCTTGCTGCCACCAAAAACATTGTCTTTGCTTCACCATGGAATTATTAGTTTTAGATTCTCATTTTCAAAAGTTGATACCAGTTGTGGTTACATGCTCAGGTTCATGATTGCTTAGTTGCATAGTTATTTCACATGATTTTGTTGCAAATAAACTTCTGTTCATTTTCTTTGATGTTATCTAGGTCAGATTAGGTTAAAGTAACTAGGTCCTTGATTTTCCAAGTATTTGTTTGTTTAGTTTGAGAAATAACTTGCAGAGCACCTGTAATACTTCTCTATCTGTCCGTACTCCATCAATCCCACCTGATCCATCCTCTAACTTGGATTCTTGCCTTACGTTTGCCACATTCGCTCACTTTGCCCTAATTTCCATATTTTTGTACAACATTGCTCTACCCCGCCTTGAACAAATCCAACCATCCTCACCACTCCTTAGCTGCATCCACCAAGTCCCAGACCTCCTCACACCCTTATCTCACTTCCATACCCACTCCTTCACCTTTCTTCCTCCATCAATCCTCTAAAATCCCCTTTCTAAACATCCTGTAGAAATTACAGAACATCCTGTAGAAATTCCAGAACATCCTGTAGAACCCTTGCAGACTTCCTGTAGAAGCTCACGAAAGAGGTTTCTTGATAGCCAAACTCTATGAAACTCTCTGGAAGGGTGCTAGGGACCCCTTAGGCCCTCTTCGAACCTTCCTGACCTCCTGCAAGCATTTCCTCTCGCCAATCCACCTCTGCATAGTAAAAAACAGTTAAAGCACATGCATGATAATTCTGACAACTTATTCAAAAATACAAAAGGATGTTTTCTTCAGATTTTACTATAGAAGTAGCTTAGACACATGCATTTTACCTTCCTAGAAGTCAATGGCATCTCTTCCAGTAGCTTGCATCCTCTTTCTTGCATCAGTAGGGATAACTGGTAAAATTAGGGTTTGCTAGGGTTTGCATTTCCTTTCAGCTTTTCAGTCTCTTTTTGCAAGTAGATTAGCTTCCTTTGAGTTAGCTTCCATCCATTAGTTAAAAAGATTCTTCTCAGAGCTCATAGAAGTTGGCTTAAGCTCCTAGCGGACTTGTGTCAGCTGACCAAGTGATAGTTGCGACAAGAGCTAGTACTTGTGCATACAACACCGTCGCTTCCAAGTTTGTTACGAACTACCGGGTTGATAAAAGTAAAGAAGCGAGTCCCAGGAGTTGTAGCATTATTGTTGAAATACTAGAGCCCACCACTTGTCATGTTGAATATCCTACAATTAGTTATGTTGTGGCCAAATGAAAGCCTAAAAAGTAGCTTAATGGAAATTTTATGTGGAGAAATTTCTTCCAAAGGAATTAATTTAGAGCTAACATTGGCAAAGAAGTTTTCATCAGCATTTTGTACTCTAGGGATCATGTTTATATTAAAGGTAGCAAATTGACAAATCAAGTTAGAACAATATGTTGATAATTCTTTAACTAATTGGAAACAAAATGGATAATGTTTCTTTCCTTCACAAAGGCTATCTTTGAATTCCCAAATACCTTGAGATATTGTATCTTCATGCCAATGGCCTTTTTTAAACCTTGTATTAGAGGCTTGTATTCTTCTATATTATTTGTATTATGGAACTTGAGCCTACAAGAAAGCATGGTTCAATCTCTAATTGAACTTTGTTGTATACATGTTGCTCCTATGCCATTATTAGATTTGCATACATCAAAGAATAATAACCAAAATTTCTTACTTATAGAACGTTTTACATGACTATGCTCAATATTTACACATAAGGAAGAATCAATTTGACAAAAATTCTCACTGTTTGATTCAACAATCGCAAAAGAAAAGGGGAAGTGTATACAACAAAATTCTTGAAGAAAGTATCGGTATAATAATTGTGAATTATAGTATTGTCATCATTGATATAAGCCACTATAGGTTTAATGTGTTTTTCCCTTTCTACTTTGATCTAATTGGGCTTACCATTGTATGGAAGCCAAAGATGAGACCAATCAGTAGGAAAATATGCATTCAATTTATCTCACCAAACTTGACTAAGAAGTAAACCATAGGACTATGAAATATCATTTATGAATGTATCAATGATATGCTAAACTTTTTGATTTGATGCTAATTTGATAAGGCCATTTTTGAATTCTCCTAATACCTTTAATTTTGACCTATCTAATTGTACAATCTCTAGGGTTGAGTTATGGGGCTGAGCATTGATATTTAGACACATTAAATATGACATGATATTGGAAGAGGCCCTAGAATCAATTAAACATTTATGTACATTTCCATTGCAAAAATCAAAAGTCAATAAGAATGGAGGGGTATAAGAGTTAGATTTGTCACATATCCTAATGGCATTTTTGCTAATTTACTTTTATCAAAAGAAGATGTAGAA
This sequence comes from Pinus taeda, assembly GCA_000404065.3. NCBI lineage: Eukaryota > Viridiplantae > Streptophyta > Pinopsida > Pinales > Pinaceae > Pinus > Pinus taeda. The sequence continues at coordinate 362,309 of APFE031002559.1, read as the reverse complement.
GTAGTTTTCCCTTTATCTTTGGCAACATGAGATTTCTTGGTTATAGGGACTTTATTATTAGCAATGTCAAGAGGTATTAGAAAGCTATTTATCTATTTCTTTAATTTGATTAATTAAAATAGGAAAATATCGGCTCTAGTCTTCTTCAGGTCCCCCACCACATCATGTTAAAGGTGTTTGGATAAAATTAAAGTTTTAGAAACTAACCTATGTTGTGGAGGAGACTTATTTGAAGAATTTTTTTAGGACTGTAGGGATTAAGGGAGAAGGTAAAGGGATTGAAGTAGATGTAGGTGATCCTTTGCTTCTCATTTTTACAATGTTGGCACTGTCATAGAAATATTCTTCATATGCAATGGTAACCCTCTCAAGTACATCCTAAATAACGTTGGCCTCTGGAATGGAATCTTCATCTTCTTTGGGTGTTTGTTCTCCTTCTTCATCTTCTTCATCAGTTGCAAAAGAGATTTGAAAACCATGTGGAAAGGGGTGATGATTCCTTTTATAGACTAGCCTATAAGGCCTTTTAAATCATGAATCTTCTCCCATATTTGTCTTTATATTAGTAATATTGTTGGAAATTTTTCTTACCTATCTATGCAGACCCTCCATATCAAAAGCATCCTTATATTTTTTGCCATGTTTGAAAGTTACCTTTCTTGTCATAGGTACTAATATTTTCTCTTTAGCAAGTGCTTTTGTAGCGATACTCAACATTTTTTTTCAACCTTTACAACTTCCTACATTACTTCTATCAAAACAACCCTATAAGCTCTTTTCACAAATATTAGAGTGGAAGATGACAATGTAGTGGTGTAAAATTCAATTTGAACATTTGTAGCAAGTCTAGAGTTTTCAGGAATTGTATTTAACAAGGGTACAAAACTTCGATTAAAATCCTTAATATTTTTTTTGTTATGCATTTTTATTCTTGATAACTGAATTACTAAAGATGTAGGAGTTTTTCAATCACGATACTTTTTTATGAATATGTTCTCGAATTGATTCCAACTATGAATTAAGCTGTCTGGTAAAGAAAAGCGCCAAATTGAGGTCTTTCCTTCGAATTTGTAAGAAAACAGTCTATAGAAAATGTCCTCTTTCTGTACACCCATAAGATTAAATGCTAACATGAACTATCTAATGTGATATTTAGGGGCTTCACTATTATTAGGATTGAATTTGAGTAATTTCTCAGGATGTTTAGATAAATCATGTTTTACTCTTGGCATATTCATTGCTCCTAATGTTAGTCAGGACGTTCTTGGTTATCGCCCTCTAGCTTTGAATTTGACCATGAATGGTGGTGGTGTAGGTGATTTGCAAGTATTTAAGGAATGCGAAGGGATTGGTTGGTAAGTAGGGATTTCAAGTGATGTATAAGTGTTAACAATAGTAGTAGTTTCTCCTTCTTATACATATTCTTCTATCTCTACTTTAGTCAATGGATGCTTCCATTTAGTCGGCAAGGAGAATTCCAGTGGTTTTCATCCACTTTTATTATTCTATTCCCTTATGAGAAATCTTAATGGGGTAATAAAGTGACTAGCTTGGTGCACCCACTAATTAAGAAGATGTGTCACACGGAATGAGTTATACTTGCGGACAAATCTAACCTTCCTAGGAGTCTAAAACTCTCTAATGACAAACAAACCAAACAAGAGCTATCCTTCTCTAGATACACATCATTCTACGAGAATTCAAATGTTTTCGATCTTACCTTAGGTCCCACGCTTGTTGTAGCAGTCCAGCCTTACTGATCCAGATGAGCTCCTCCTTCACTTTAAGACCTGCATACACTAACAAAGCAAACGATACATAACACCTGAATATTTCATAATACAAAGCATATTCATCACATAGACCAAGGAGTACATGAAATAATTCATTAACAACAAATCATTGAGAAGAATGGACTTATTTGTATTAAGGAAACAAAAAAGGAACCATTACAACCTGAGCCTTGGTGTTGTGCAAGCTCCTCACAGGGTCCAGCAAGAGATTTCCTCTACTTTGACAAGCTCACCCACTCCCACTATGGCAACAAGGAAGGATAGTGATCTCTCCTCACAAGTCAACAATTGGAAGTCTTAATTCCAGCAGCATTTACCGTTTAGAATGTTCAGCTTTCAACCTCCTCTCCTTTGGCCCAATGCCTGTATTTATAGTATTCTAGAGGAGGTTATTCAGTTCCAACATCAATGGGGTACTCCCTCTTTTGGATGGGGTAGCTCCTCTCTTGATGGGATAAGCTCCTCTATCATAGGGATGCATGAACCATCTGGAGGCGCTCAATACACGTCAAACACTCTTCTAGAAGGCTCTAGAAGTGACCACAAGTAACTTTTTAAAGATGAAACTTGCGCTTTTTGACCTTTACAGGGGTACGCACCCATCCTTTGGCTTACAGAGCGTACAAGTACAAAGGTACAATGAGTTTGGGATGCGTACACGCAGGCAAGGTAGAGAGAACCTGCGTACCCAGAGATAAACATGTTTTTAAGTGACTTTGAATTAGATACGAACCTCTACCACATAGTGGTGGAAGGTAAATTGTTGATCATTGTACTTTATGTTGATGATCCCATACTGGCAGGTGATGATCAATTGGTCAAATATTTCAAGGAGGACCTTGCTAGAGAATTTGAGATACAGGACATAGGGCTCATGCATTACTTTCTTAGCATGGAGGTACAAAAGGAGATCGGGAGTTGTTTGTGTCTCGAGGCAAGTATGCCAATGCGATACTCAGGAGATTCCACATGGAGAGAAGCAAAGCCATGGAGACTCCTATAGCAGGTAATTGGAGGAATGAGGATGCTACTTCAAGGGAAGTAGTGGAAGTTACTATTTACAGGCAACTTGTGGGTTCACTCATGTACTTGGTGAACACATGAACAAATTTGTACTATGCAGTTAACCAACTTAGTCAAGCAATGGTTAAGCCTACCAAAATGTATTGGAAGGCAACAAAGCATGTGTTGAGATACCTCAAGGGCACTTCTCAATATGGATTATGCTAAAGACGAATAGAGCGAGTGAAGATTCAAGGCTTCACCAATGCAGATTGGGCAAGGAGTGCATCCGACCGGAAGATCACATCACGAGGGATATTCAGTATTGGGTTAGAGACAATTTATTGGTATAGCATGAAACAAAGATCGGTTGCGCTCAGTTCGGTAGAGGCAGAGTACATGGTTGTGAGTTAGACTACATGTGAGGCCATCTGGATGAGGAAGACCCTGGTTGTTTTGTTTGGTTAGCAGATGGATCCAATTGTGATTTACTATGATAATGAGAGTTGTATAAACTCTCTAAAAATCCATTTTTTCATGATCGGTCCAAGAATATTGATATCTGCTATCATCATCTCAAAGATTATGTATTGAGGAAATTTATGTTGTTAGAGTACATTGCCACGGAGGAGCAAGATGCTGACATTTTGACAAACAACTTTTCAAGATGTAAATTTGAGTTTCACAGAGACTGAATCGAGGTAGCTAATAATCCCTTTCTTGTTGAGAGGGAGTGTTGAGAAATGGCAATAAGAAATTCCAATTTAATTTTTCCTTGAATTAAACTAAGAATTAAAATTGAATTCTATTCTCATAGCAACTTGTAAATAGTTAATTAAGTTTAATTAAGTTAATTAGCTTATGAATTTCGAGATAGAAGTCTTTTTGTAGTCATGTATATGTTCTCCCTACATTTTAGGGGTTTAATATTAGTTTAAATTGAGTTGAAATTAGATCACTCAATCTATTGAGTTAAGTTCAGTTAAATTAGTGCTAAATTGTTTTTTGAACTAATAGAGTACTAACAATCAATTGCTGCACTAATGCATCAACTAGTGCTACTCCAGTTAACTGAAGATTTCCTCATGAGAAACTCATGCATGTCAGTTCAGAGAAAGACCCAGTTGAGACTAGAGTGCAGGGACAATGTACTATTAGTTGTATGATTTACTGAGTTGTATAGATCATGCATGCAATCATGAACTGGACCTATTGTGGATTGCGTAATTTTGGATGCACTGGATTCCCATTAATATGGGCTATTTAGCCATAGGAATAGCACAAGGAATAGAGACTTGGAGAGCTGAAGAAATGGTTAAGTGTTGGCCAAGAGATTACTTGTGAGCTGAGAGTGTTGAGCATACTTGTGTGAATTGTTCTAGTGAGAACAAACCTTGTATCTTCACTCATATTTCTGATATATGCCATACAGATAGTGGGGTTTTGAGCAATGTAATTCCCCATAAAGATCTTGTGTTATGTGCCATTGATTTATATTCTTCTTGTTCTCATTGTTTTCATCAATCTATTGGCTTCTGCTAGTTGAAAGTAGAAGTATATTCTTGTCCTGTGCTTTAGTAAATTGCATGAGCTTGTGAATCTACATGATTTTCTACATATATCATTGTCACCTCGAAGTTTGTATGAACCCTGGGTTGATAAATAGAATTGAGGAGCCCTTGGGAGTTTCAACACTCTTTTTGCATACCAGGGATCACCACCTTCAAAGACAAATCAACCAGATGATCTAATTATAGCAGAAATAGGAGAAATAATACGAAAGGATTAACAAACATCAAGCAAAAGAGAAAAACATATTTGAGAAACGTGCTAAAGACAAAACTTTTCTTCTTGGTGATTGGGTCCTGAAGTGGGATAAAAATAATGAGGAACCTAGTAAACATAGAAAAATTGACAACCTATGGCTGTGCTTGTTTGTTATCGATCGGGTAGAAGTGGAAAATTCAATTTCCTTCAAAAATTTTGAAGGAGAGAAAGTCAGTCGTGTCGTAAATGGCCAATTCTAAAACATTATCTTACCTACTAAGAATTGTTGATATATATGTGTGTGTGTGTGTGTGTGTGTGTGTGTGTGTGTGTGTGTGTAAATAAACAAAAAAATAAATAAATAAGTGTATATAGTATTTTGCATAAGATCATTACATTTATATAATGAAAACTCAATCATAGTTTATATCTATACAATGACTCTGTAGAACTTTAATGTGTATAGTTCCTAAGGGCTGTAACTTTCGATTCTATGACTTAAAAACCAAGATCTGTCTTTAACCTCCTACAAAAAATACCATAATCCCTGGAGATTATCTATATAATTATGTATCTTTAAAATCCCATGAGGTTTCTTGTGCTATTGCAATATTTCATATTGGGGCTGTAAAGTGAATTTTCTTCCTCCTTCACAGATAGTTCCACCACCAGATTGTCTTTCACAATCTATATCTAACCCTTCTTAAAGTGTGGTATTTTGTAACCTCCATCGGGGCAATGGACTCTCGTTGGAAGCAAAGCAAGGTCAGTGGTACTGGTTATTCAGTACGTAACATACCCACTCCCTTGTGTTATGAATTCTTCGGGGTATGTTAGTCACTCTGTTAGGGATATGAATGCTCACTGGCAGCAGAGTGATGCTAGTGGCACTAGGATTACCCCGTGTGATTTCTTCCTACTGTGCTTATGAGGAAATGAAAATTTATAAGTTGAACCTCACAAGAAAGAAAAAAATACATGGATAAATATGTCAAGGGGAGGAAAACCTTATTTGTTAAACAGTGAATGACTCCATCATGGCTGTGGACACTCACTTGAAGTGGAGCCACGTTCGGTGATAATTACCAATGATCCAAGTTGACTCAACTCCCAGATTTAACCAAAATATTTTACTTTCGTGATGTGATTAGGATTACATTTAAAATAGCATAATTGAACATATATGCATGATGTAAAGAAGAAGGAACATGACAATCGTCAATAACATAAAATAAAAAGACGTTGATAACGAAGCTTGTCAAGGAGGGACTACGTCTCTGAGCCCCAATGTCAATATGGTGTAGGTCGCTACATTAAGTGTTGTCAATGGTGATGATGTACATAGGTGGTAATGTCGCTATCATACAAGGAAAATTCCCTCATGCAAGAGTGGCTCCAAGAGAGGTTCCACTGCAAGAAATCTCATTAAAAAAGGACTCCTATTAGTATGAGCTAAACTCATGCATGATGATAATGAGCATCCCGCCAACATGGCATAAAAGGGATCTCAAGGAAAACATGCATGGCAACACATGAGCATCCCATCAACATAACAACAAAGGAATCTCAAACAAAACATGAAGAATCATGACAACAAGTACATCCCATAGATGATTCCACATCACATCAAGCAGGAATCTTGAAACAAGTAAGAAAACAAGATCCCACATCAAACATCAAACAGGAATCTATGAAGCACAATGCATCTCATTGCAAAAAGAAGTACATGAACATAATGCATATATCTCACATCTTAGGGCCATATGAAGAAAAGGATGTCAAACTGCTGAAGTTGTCTGTACCATCAATCTCGCGGCGTCGAATAATGCAAAATCAACTGCTCACACACATTAGTGCTGACACCTGCACTCCACTTTGGAAAGTGGCTGAAAAATGAAATGATCAAATGGAAAATATGGATACACCATCAGATTTGTGGCATCGAATAGAGTAAATCGATTATCAAATTTCTGAATTCTGAGAAAGAGGAAATATGGGGCTACAAGAATCTTTTAGATTCCTCAAAGATTCCTTCCTCTAGGTCATATGAAGATCTGCTGCTCAGATCAAAATTTTGACTGCACCATGAGGTTCGTGTTGCCGGGAGGTGTAGGATCGACATAATTTTTTTCAATTTGGACACTGGAAAAATTTCAATCATGGTTCCACTTGTGTTTTTCCAGAAACATGGTTCCACTTGCAAAATTAATAAAAAAATACATATCTTGAAAACTGTGATACGTTCCCCTACCCGGACACACTATGTAAATGGGTTTAAATAATTTTTTGCGGGTGGATGTCCCAAAGAGGATCGTTGGTGCATTGATTAAGTTTGGAGGATGGTTGAGGAGAGGTTAGCGGATAAAATCCCGCCCCTCCTTTTTTTGTTATAACACTGTTGAATTAAAGTGTAACGGGGCGGGTCCGCTGGCCCGGTGGCCCACTCCCCAAACTTTCGCTATCCATTTCGTGTGAGTAATGTGGAGGGGTGGTGGGGTTAACTCCCTGCCCCCCATATGTTAATACATATGTGTAATGGAGGTTCCGAGGGCGGTGGATTCATGGTCGCTTGCCCCATTAATATATATTTTTGTTACATGGTGGTTGAGGGGGGGCTGACGGGTGTCATGGCCTGTCAGCATGTTTTAAAAATTTTGTTTCTTTTATAGATATTCAAATAGGCCGGTGGGTGGTGGGGGTGGTGGCCTGCCACCCATATTTTATATATTTTTTAATTATAATAGTCATTTTCAAATATTTCAAAAATAAGGGATATTGGGGAATCTAAAGAGGCCACAATTTCACTTGTTTTCGGGAGTTAGGTTGTGTTGTGGAAAAACACAATGACCCCCATATTTTTTATTTTATGTACTCAAATAATGGGGACCCTTTCTATAAATTTTTGGCTAAGAATATTTTTTGATTTTCATTTAAGATTATCTTACAATTTTGTCATTTTTTTCAATCGGATTTATGTTTTGATTGTTTCATTGAATCCAACTTTTCATAAGATTTCCATTGATACTTGTTTCGACTCATTTGGTCAACGGGGTAGTAAATGAAACTCCTTTGAAGTTTGATCGTTTTCTCGCATGGACTAAAAATATAAATAATTGTATAATATTTTGATTTTCATAGTTAATTAAGATTAATAGTCATTCATTGTAAATATTAGCTTTTAGTTAACTTTTATTAATTTTTCATTTTTCCACTAACGGTCCTACAAAATGACCTAGCTAAATCATACAATAGATGAAATCGTGTTTTAGGATCTTCGTAATTTACTCCAATTTATTATTTTAAGACAAAATGCCAAGACCAAATTCTGAAAAATGCAAAATAGCTATAGTTCAATTTGTAGCATTAATAATTCATGCTCGCCCCACTCATCTTCATTAATTTAATATCCCCCGAGACCCAGATCACAAAAAACTTTTTGCGAAAAAAACATTTCTCACAAAAAAAACATATCTCATATCACAAAAAAAAATTCTCACAAAAAACCTTGCAAACTATTATTGCAAAAGATTAACGTTAAACATGAACATTTAAACATGCGATATGCAATAGGCTGATGGGATAAAAGGTTTTAATCTATGTTTTTATTGATTGCCTTATGCCTCCTGTACCTCCACCTTACTTCACCCTCACATCATACTCCATTCACTCCACCTCACTCTCCCTATTCCTCCCTCCCCCATTAACTCCACTCCTCACATGATTTTGGAATTAAAACATTTCAAAGTTTAAAGTCACTTTGGCTTGATTCTAATGGTTTGTTAAAAAATTAATAATATTATTATATTAATAATTATAATTTTAATATAATTTAATTATAATATAAATATAATATAACAATATTTTTAGTGTTTAAATTTTATTTAGTTCTGTTAATAATTAATCTGTAAAGAATTTAAATTTAATATTATAATTAAAATTAGATTAGAATTAATTTAAATTAATTGTATATATTGGTTAACCAATAATTAATTTAGAATTAATTAGTAAATAATTAAAATCTAATTTAGGATTAGAATTTAATTAATAAATTTAGATGTTTGGGCCTAGGCAACAAAATTTCCAGAATTCTGGCAGTATTGACTCATCAACTTTTGAGGCTCATAGATTGAGTTTTACTTGGCCAAATGAGGCCCAGGACGGCTCATTGGAAAGATAAAATCATGGAAAATATTTTTGAGGATGTTTTATTAATAGCTTTGATGATTTATTGGGTCTAAAATCCAGTAGAAGATCAAGCTCCAGATTTTGAATAAAACTAATTTTTCTGAGTTTTATTTTTTGCGTTTTCATTTGCCCAAGTCTCTTCTGAATGCAAATCCATTCGCCAATGATACCCTTGGCCAATTAAATCATTACAGGCACCAATAGAAAGCTAAAATTTCATTTTCAATTATTTATTTAATTGAAATCAATTAGATTTGTTTTAATTCCATATTTGGCATTTTAATTTTGTTTTTACATTTTAATTTTGTTTCGATTTGTTTTTACAGGAAAACATTTGAAAAAATGAGGAGAACAAGATCTCAATAAATGAGAATTCTCCAACAACTAAATAATAGAATTTTCAGTAGACAAAAATTGATTGAGAAAATCTCTTCCTCAACAAACTTTCTTGTTAAGAATTCCTTTGCAAATATTATAAATAATAGATTGCAAAATGTAATAAGGGCTTCTCTCCTCTGCAATTCTGGAATTCTAAAAGTACTTCTGTAATAGGGAGGAGAGGAATCTCAGATCTGGAGATTATTGAGGTTTTTCTTTTATATTATGAGTTATGTATAATGAACAAAGTTTGCACTATTGTAGCTTTGGTATTGAAAACAGAAGCCCAAGGACTGTAGAAGACTGTTGGAGACAGGAGCTAGAGAATGGATTCAATAAAATTGGTAATTCAAATATTATTATTTTAAATACTTGTTTCATTTTATGATGGCAGGAATGTGTCAATTTACTTTCATATTTGTGCATTTTTGTCGGTATGGGTAATTCGTCTTAATTTTATGTTGTTATGTATCTCTACTCTTATGGATTAAATTCTGATTTCTGAGTAACTATTTACTCAGAAATATGTCTTATAAAATTGATTTGTTTAATAGTGATATGTTGTGAACTTCTTCCGCATATTATTATTTAATTATTCAAGTTACTGATTAAATGATCAATATAAATTTGGGAACTTCTTCCTGAGTGTTGTTGATTGATTATTTCAATTAAGAGGTCTCAATATGATGCATTTGGTATTCATGATGTCAGTTAATTGAACTACTTCATTAGCTTAATATTCATTATAAGCCAGACATATTTAAATCCTGATACTTTGATTATCTTGCTCTAAATTGGGTTAGATCTATATTTGCCTAATTGAGATAGGATTAAGATAGTTCCTTTTGCTTGCATCGTAGAATAAGTTTGCATATAGATTAATTTCGACATTCTTTTCAGTCCTCTTCCCAAAGAGGCGAACTTTAGTATTGGATTGGGTGAACCCCAAATCATCTTAAAGATTAATTTCTTGCCCGATCAACGAGAGGGTTGATCTAATGTCTCTGAATCTCCATTGATGAATGAAAGTCATATTTTAAATCTATTGGAGATTGAGAGAAGGTAATTAGGTCTAGTTGAACCAGTTAGAACCACCATTCCAAACAAAAAAGGAGTTGCTTTAAGGTCCGGATCGGGTGGTCATCCCCCATGTTGTTGCAGTAATTTTCGAGGCTTCAACATTTTGGCGCTACAAGGAGGACCTGAAACTTGTTGTCTATTGGAGTCTTTTGAATTTTAACATTTTATTTAATCACGATGTCTCCTCTTAAACTTCCAATTTGGAGTTGTATCCATGGACGTGCATCTTCCAGTACTCCACCCGAAGTGGTAAGACTCTTGTCTCAGGTAAAGTTTAATGGTAAGAGAAATTCTTTTGCTTTTAATCATGTCTTTCAATTTATTCAAAATGTTTCTAATTCTAATTTTCAAGGAATTGATGAAGGCATTTTGTGCTGAATTTTTACTCTCACATTCGCGACAAAAGCCAGAAACTGGTGTCAAACTCTTCCAGTTGCCTCAATTCATAGTTGGGATCAATTTGTTACAATTTTCATTTCTAAATTTGACGGCTATGATTATGAACAGGTATGTGATGAAATTGAATATATATGAAGGTTTGAAAATGAGTCCGTTAGTGATTTTAGTATTCGATTTCGTTTGAATTGTTTAAAATTTAAAGTCGAAGATAAACCTTCAGAAGAAGAATCATTAGATTGGTTTGAACATATTTGTTCTCTTCCTCCCATTCCCAATCCATATGAAATTAGTTCAAGCTTTATTCCATCCCCTTCCAACATAAATGAGAATTCCAATATGGATGTGCAAATAAATTATGATGAAAATGTCTCACAAATCTTGGAAAATATTTCTATCCAAATGCAAGAAGACAACAACAATAATTTTGGAGAAAGAGTTGCCTTCAAATCTGAAAGTTACTCTGCATTAAATTCAGAAAATCAGATCGCAAATCAACAAGTGCAAGCAACAATCAAAGTAACCAATAACTCACAAACTACTGTACAAATTTATGAATTCTTTCATGATGATAAAATGCCAAATTCAGAGCAGCAAAGTAACCTTCTTCAAGAAAGCATGAGTACACAAAGGAATGATCTAGAATCTAAATTTATAATGAAAAAAACGCACAAGAGTTCTCAAATAGAGAAACTTTTAAGTTCATTATTTCTGATTCTCATTTTTCCCTTTATCCTGATATTTTTACTAATGGTAATTTTCCCCTCTTGGTATTAATAAAATTTCAGAAAATACAAAGGCTGATCTAAATGAAATTCCAATTAGTTTTTATCAAGACAAAGAAACAATAATTGATCATTCTCTTGGCATTAGTAAACATGTACTTTATATTCCTTCTTGTTTTGATACATTGGATGAGATTGAAGGGAAATCTAATAAGTATCGTGAAGTCATTTATGATAATTACTTTGACAATGAAGATGTTGATTTGTATCCTTCTCAAGTCAATCCTCATGGGAAAATTCAAAATTCATATGAGGATGAAGAATGCTTTAATTAAGAAATTATTTCAATTAATCCTCATTCTGAAGCAACAAATTATCTTCATGATTTCGACATCCAAGAAATCATTACAATTTATGATGCATATCATGATCAAGCTCTCATTCCTATTCATGGTCATAATTCTCTTTCTAATTCACAAGTTGGAACTGGAAATCATTCAAATCCCATTATTCTGTCCAATCCTTGTGAAAAAGAAATTATTTCAAAACAATCCCAATTGTTTTGTAACATTAGTTGTACCATTAGTCATTTTATTTTATTTTTATTTCCTCACTTATTTTGTTTAAAATCAGATTTAACGTCTGATTTTATTTTTCAAATTTTTGATACTTTATGCTGGCATATTGAACATTGCACTATCAAATACTTAGTTGATGCATTGACCTATTGGGAAATTGAAGTTTCATATTACAATCATGAACATCAAAAGCTATCAATATTCCAATTTCAATCGATGCTAATTTTTTATCAAAAGCTTCTACCTTCTCAAAGGAAGTATCAACAAGAGAGTGCATTTTTACAATCTGACGAATAATCTAATTCAATTAATAATCTTCCATTGTATCTAACAGATTTCCATTCATTTTTCATTAATTCATTTGAAAAATATTTGGAAAGTTTTCATTTATGGAAGATTGTTAATAGTTTAACACTTACACATAACACTAACAATTTTTTTTCTGGCTTATGAATCTAAAAGCTCATATCCATAATATGGCTTTTTATCTTCTCTTTCTAATCTCTTCCAACCATTAATGGAAATCCATTCATATTTCTATGATCTAATTGAAATCCAGTTGGAAAGGGCATTTCAAAAGAAGGAGATTTTAAATAAGTTGCTAACAATAACTGTACATTTTGCTTTCATATTTAGTTTTCTTACTCTAATTAGATTTGTATTTCTATTAATAAAGTTTGAATTGTACATATATGCAGGAATTAAAATGAGAGAGTGGTTACATTGGAAATATGACTATACCTAGCTATTTTCATGTATATAGTTAGGATAGGAGTAGAATTAATGTAGTTAGTTTTCTTATATAGTTAATTTATTTTTAACAATTCTGTAGATAAAAATAAAGCAAGCAATCAACCATTCTCGTGTCATATACAGGTTCAGAGAAATATTTTCCTCTCATCGGAAACTTTTGGATTTTTGCTTTCCATCTTTAAATAAAAAATTTCTTGTAGCAATACCTCTACCCATGACTACATCTCTGCCTATTTTGAATAATGTCTTGACGAAATTTAATTGAATATGCACTTGGCACACATCACCTCAAAGCCACTTTTCTTTGTTTCGACATTTCCTTCTAAGATTTTCTTCTTAGATTGTTATGTTGAAAATTTCGATGATGCAAAAGTTTCCTGATACCATTATTCCATAGAATATATGGTTGTCTAAGCTCGCAAGCTTAATGCCAATTCAATTATTATTAATCAGTCTTACTTTTTACTGTAAACACATGAAGCTGATGTTATATTCCTTGTAATTTGTTAAAGTGACTTTAAGGGTGTCCATTTTTCTGTGTGCACACATTTGAATCTGTGTTGATATTCTTTCATAATCAGTGTCTTTATTCTATTCTGATCTTTAGTTTATTATTTGATGTTGTAATATGCACCATATTTATTTACTAAAGACATTATTGAACATCCACCTTAATAATACAGACTTCGGTTAATTTAATTTGGAATGAGCAAATGTAATAATTACTATTGCAATTCAAAGGGGAGCATTTATTTCATTTACATTTATGTTGAATTCTAGGAATTTCATATTTCCTGAACATGAATCACTGATTTTCTTTAAGCTGATTGCACACTCTAGTTTAGAATAAATAATGAGATGATTTTGAACAAAATATGAATTTTGAGAAATCCATGGAAGAAATTAAAGATTCATTAGATAAAATTTACAGAGAATTTTCTTCCAGGGATGCATTCATCAATACATTCTCATCTATTGTTGGTTTTTCTTTTTCCTTAGTTTATTTATTTTTATTGTTGTGTTTCATTTGCAAGTTTTCATTCATTTTCGAAACATGAAGTAAGTAGAAAACACATTTCAAATCTGCAAAAGGTTCGGTGAAATTTTATTTGTTGTTCATTAGAATTTGAGCATTGTTTAATTTTGCTTTCATTCATTAGAAAACCCAATAGGCCTTTAAAACATTATCGCAAAATTCATATCGGAATATTTCAACTTTTCTTTCATAGCACTGATACTACGATGACATACATTTGTGATATTCCCTTCTCGCTCATTTTCGTCAATTCTTTCCATTCAATATTACATCATCCGTACCACAACTATTTGTATCGCAATATTCCATCAGAGGCGACTCTTAGCGTTTACTGATAAAAAATTGCTGATACAAGACCTTTGATGTTCTTTTACACACCTCTCTTGCAAAATTCCACAATTGTCATGTCGTATATCGCATTTTGCATTTTTCATATCCGATAGTTGACTTTGCCAATATTGCTATGTTCACTCAATTCCAAACCTGATATAAATTTTAAATCAAGTTCATTAAAAATATCGCGTCCATTCAATCCGATAATGGTAGGGGCATAGGTTTAAAAGTCCCGATGTTCCAGATCCGATACGATATTAATTTCACATAATAAATTTATCGGGTCCATTATTCATCGCACATAGGCGTGTCAACAATGTTACATCATATGTACTTAAATTTAATGATCACCGATTTCTTTTGAGATCCAAAGCCGGTCCCACCAATTTGCCACATCATCCATCGCATCCCTGCAGTCGCAAAATAATATCGACATTTTTGACATGACTATTTCCCAATGTCCCAATATGTCTATATCGCAATTGCTTCATTGTAATTTTTATTATATATGCTCATATGACAATTCTGAATATACGATGTGCGATGTGACTATTCTCTGATCCTCGATATAACGAATCTTCGACATTGCCATCACTCCATCGCATCGCATATTTTCACATAGCATATGTCCATATCACAAATTTTCCATCGCAACAAATATATTGTATCGCAAAACTCAAATGAAGCCTTATCTTAAGATTTTCCGATGTGATCGACACAGATACATGCCCCTTTGCCATTAACATTTAATCGTTCTATCCCATATCAGCAAAGGTGAAAAATCACGAATTGAAATTTAGGTATGGTGAAGAAACTTGCGGTGTGAAACATCCACTGAGGCATTGCGTTGTATAAAATATTTTAAGGCAATCTTGGGTAATCTGTATGGTATTAAAACAATTGATAGGAAAATTGCAACAAGGATAGGTCATTTCGATTTCTCTTATATTTCAATTTTAGATATACCACTCCATATTTAATATGAAATTTAGGACCTTCTGATCTATACATATAAATTTCATTAGCTTAGATTTGGTCTTC
This sequence comes from Pinus taeda, assembly GCA_000404065.3. Lineage (NCBI taxonomy): Eukaryota > Viridiplantae > Streptophyta > Pinopsida > Pinales > Pinaceae > Pinus > Pinus taeda. Next base: position 347,242 of record APFE031002559.1, on the reverse strand, counting down.
ATTCTAGACAATTTATGGAAATGGAGTTGATATGAAATATTATCAGAACATTCATCATTTCACTTCATTAAGAAGCATAATTTCATTCTCATTTTCGATGGATTTTTTTTACTTTCGATTCCCTGAAAACAATTTAGCATTTTCTCCTTGTAGTTTACTACTTGCTTTGGTTTAAATAAAAAAAATAATTATTTTGGGTTATAAGATTACAGTTAGTTCAACTTCTTCATGCTTTTTATTTTAATTAGAAGAAGAAGTTAGCTAGCATTGGAAAAGATGATACCTCATAGGTAAGATTAAATGCAATTCTCAAATGGTAAGTTTTATATACCCACTTTCATTTATTTCCATTACATTACTTTAGTTTCATTTGGTTTTTAAATTCTGCTAATATAAAAACCTTTTTTACAGCTCTTCATAAAAGCTTTCAATCCTCCACCATATCAGATTTTGAAGCCATATACTCTTTTACTAGTTTTCTTTCAAGAAGTAGCGATAATCTTCATCGAAACAACTACACTAGAAAGTTTCTGAACCTTTAGTTTGTTTCTTTAAGCATTCTGTTTTTTAGAAAATGATTAAGATGATGTGTTGAAACAAAAAGATTGACACCAAATAGAAATTTTTTCATTGTGGCTAAATTTTATCATTGCTACTACCTGAAGCCTAAAACACTTATAACCCTGCAAGGTAAAATTATTTGAATATCAACATAAGAAAGAATGTCTACATGATTATTTTTTTTTACTTCATTTTGTTGAGACATTGGTATAAACATTCTTGTTGGAGTTTATCTTTTAAAAACTTGGATTTTCCTTTCTTCTCTTACCTTTTTTATTTTTATTTTTGTTTGTTGATTTATTTTATCAATTTAGATTAGGAATTATTTTCCTTTTATTTTTTAGTTTTGATTTTGGTGACTTTGCCATAATTTATACAAAAGGTCGTTTTGTTACCTAACAATGGTTGGCATACATAGGAAAAGAATGTTAATAGTCTACTATTGGCTTTTTCTTAAATCTCCTAATAAAGTTTGTTTTTCTTATTATAAAGGTAAACATACTTAGGGAAGAGATTACAAAACAAGAGAATTTGGCAGAGTATCATAAAATCTGAGAAATTTATTTTTTCATCAAAATTGTAATTATTTTGAGATTTCAATATTTTATTAAGATATTTCAAAATTTTATTATCAGTCAAGAAAAGTTATTTTTAACCAAGTAAAGACACTTTACATTGAAGAACCCTTAACTCTTAAGGAGTCAATAATTCTCCTTCTCCAAAAAGTCTTGTTTTTCTAGAGTATAATCCAAAATTATATTTAAACTTAAAAGATAAGAGGTCTTTTCACGAGCCTGCTTACCATGATCATAGGGGAAAAATAAGCTGACATTACCAACACTGCTAAAAAAACTAGGGTAATGGCTTATGATTGCAAACAATTATAAGACAAGGGGTCTCATCACGAGCCAACTTGTTTAGTCCAATTATAACCAGTGAATGAGATTGTCAACTATCTAGCTACCAAACTAGAACAATGGCTTTTAAGAACTAAAAAAATAAAAACAAATTCAAAGAAAATAAACATATATAAATGGATTTATCTCTAGGTCAATAATTCTTAAATAGATGGGATTCTGAATCATTGATGATTAAAAGGGAACTCTGTTGAGACTATAAATGTTTGCTGGTAGCAGTGACTCTACCTGTGACAAATGAGTATATTTTAAAAGCTAAACTATAAAGTGACCCATGCTTTATCTCTACAACTAATTAAAGAGTAATATAGAGTTATGAGATATTTTGATTTATAAGGAATTTTAAAAAAATTACAGTTAGATAATTCTTGTTTTTATTCACACTAATGAACCTAGTCAAACATTTCAAAAATAATTCTCTCTTCTTTAATAATTTTTACTTTAATTTTAAGAAAATCTCATTCATATAAAACAGAGATAATTGGTTCTTCTCCCGTGTGTCGCCATTGTTGTGGTAAAACACAACCCCCCCATATTTTTTATTTTATGTACTCAAATAATGGGGACCCTTTCTATAAATTTTTGGCTAAGAATCCTTTCTGATTTTCATTTAAGATTGCCTTACAATTTTGTCTTTTTTTCATCAGATTTATGTTTTGATTGTTTCATTGAATCCGACTTTTCACAAGATTTCCGTTGATACTTGTTTCGACTCATTTGGTCAACCGAGTTGTAAATAACACTACTTTGAAGTTTGATTGTTTTCTCGTGTGGACTAAAAATGTAAATAATTGTATAATATTTCAATTTCCGTAGTTAATTAAGATTAACAGTCATTAATTGTAAATATTGGCTTTTAGTTAACTTTTATTAATTTTTCATTTTTTCACCAATGGTCCTACAAAATGACCCAGCTAAATCATACAACGGATGAAATCATGTTTTGGGATCTTCGTAATTTACTCCAATTTATTATTTTAAGACAAAATGCCAAGACCGGATTCTTAAAAATGCAAAATAGCTATAGCTCAATTTGTAGGATTAATAATTCACGCGAGCTCCACTCATCTTCATTAATTTAATATCCCCTGAGACCTAGATCACAAAAAACATATAAAAAAAAAAAATTCTCGCAAAAAAAAAAAATCTCATGTCACAAACAAAATTTCTTGCAAAAGTATTTTCTCACAAAAAACCTTCTCGCAAAATATTATCGCAAAAACTTAAACGTTAAACATGAACATTTAAACATGCGATATGCGATAGGCCGATGGGATAAAAGGTTTTAATCTAAGTTTTTATTGATTGCCTTATGCCTCCCGTACCTCCACCTTACTTCACCCTCACATCATATTCCACTCACTCCACCTCACGCTCCCTATTTCCCCCTCCTCCATTAACTCCACTCCTCACGTGAGTTTGAAATTAAAACATTTCAAAGTTTGAAGTCACTTTGGATTAATTTTAATTTTTTATTCATATATTGGATTGATTCTAATGGTTTGTTAAAATATTATATTTATATTAAAATATTATTATATTATAATTATAATTTATATTATAACTTTAATATAATTTAAATTATAATATAAATATAATATAACAATATTTTTAATTAGTGTTTAATTTTTTGTTTTTGTTTTTTTTTTTCTTCTTCATTTTTTCTTTTTTTTTTTAATTTTATTTAATTCTGTTAATAATTAATCTGTAAATAATTTAGAATAATATCATAATTAAAATTTGATTAGCATTAATTAAAATTAATTGTATATATTAGTTAACTAATAATTAAGTTAGAATTAATTAATAAATAAATTAAAATTCTAATTTAGGATTAGAATTTAATTAATAAACTCTGATTTCTCGGCCTAAACAACATAATTTCTAGAATTCTGGTAGTATTGACTCATCAACTTTGGAGGCTCATAAATTGAGTTTTACTTGGTCAAATGAGGCTTAGGGCGGCTCATTGGAAAGATAAAATCATGGAGAATATTTGTGAGGATGTTTTATTAACAGATTTGATTATTTATTGGGTCTAAAATCCAATAGAAGATCAAGTTCCAAATTGTGAATAAAACTAATTTTCCAGAGTTTTATTTTCTGCATTTTCATTTGCCCAAGCCTCTTTTGAATGCAAATCCATTCGTCAATGATATCGTTGGCCAATTAAATCATTATAGACATCAATAGAAAACTAAAATATCATTTTCAATTATTTATTTAATTGAAATCAATTAGATTTATTTTAATTCCATGTTTGGCATTTTGATTTTATTTTTACTTTTTAATTTTGTTTTGATTTGTTTTTACAGGAAAATGGTTAAAAAGATGAGGAGAACAAGATCTCAATCAATGAGAATGCTCCAACAATTAAAGAATAGAATTTTAAGTAGAAGAAAATTGATTGAGAAAATCTCTTCCTCAACCAAGTTTCTTGTTAAGAATTCCTTTGCAAATATTATAAATCGCAGATTACAAAATGTAATAAGGGCTTCTCTCCTCTATAATGTAATAGGGATTTAGAGTTGTAGGTGGGAGGAGAGGAATCTCATATCTGGAGATTATTGAGGTTTTTCTTTTACATTCTGAGTTAGGTATAATGAACAGAGTTTGCACTATTGTAGCTCTGGTTAAAGCAGAAGCCTAGGCGTTGTAAAAGACTGTTGGAGAAAAAAGCTAGAGAACAGATTCAATAAAATTGGTATTTCAAATAATATTATTTAAAATACTTGTTTCATTTTATGATGAAAGGAATTTCTCAATTTACTCTCATATTTGTGCACTTTTGTCGGTATGGGTAATTTTGTTGGGTTGTGTTATATTCTTTCCACATAGTTAATAGGGGGTTTGAGGGGTACTCGTAACCCCACTTTATGGGGTCTGGGGCAGTGCCCCGGAAAATTTTGGTTTTGGACTCTATGTTAGGTTGGGCAGACCCACCTATGGTTTTGTGCATGATTTTCGCACATGTTTTTTGGACACGATGGTTTTCGGTCCATGGTATTGGATGCGATGGCTTTTTG
>APFE031002559.1:181523-294465 GCA_000404065.3 Pinus taeda | reverse complement strand
CAAAAATAAACAATAAAAATAAATCAATAATAATAATAATAATAATAATAACAACAACAACAACTAAATAAAATAAATTAAAAAAATAAATAAATAAATAAAATAAAAAATAAAAATAATAATAATAATAATAATAATTATTATTATTATTACCTGTTACATGTTTTCCATGTGTTTGGCAAAATGTCTGTTATGTTCTAGGAAGTATAGGTCAAGTTCTTTCTTCAAGTTTATATGTTTAGCCTTGTTGTCATGTCATTAATGGTTCTGAGAAGTCTCAGGAAGTTTATCGTAGTGGCTTGGAGGTTGACATGGAATTGAGCATCAAATCTCGCAACCACACCTCTGAACTCAACATTTTGGGTCACAACCACACTCAGGCAGTGTAGTGCATCTGGTTAGAGGCATTCGATCACATGAATGCCTTATCACGCACGTGGATGGGGGTTAAGTTGTGTGAAAAGGAGACCCAACCCAGTGTCTTGGTGTGGTTCTTTGGCCCCTGAGGGTCCCTATAGCCCTGAGGAATGTTGGGAACTGACAATCAGTGCTACGTTGTGGGCCCCACTTCCCTAACTGAACTTAGGAGTTTGGGTCATGTCATAGTAACTCTTCCTCTCATGTTTACCCTGACCGGCTAGTGAAATAGGGTAAGTGTGGGAGGGGTGGTTACAGGGTCATATCAAAGTGGGTTTCCATTCTCTTTGGGTGATATCTAATACCATGGGGTGGTACCAAAGCTCTTAGGTTCAAGCACTTAGATTGGATGGGCGGAATTTGTTTTTCATGCATGAATGTCAGTTGTCTATGTGTTGTTATGCATGCATTGTGATAGTCATTGTTGCCATAGTGTCGTCATGTAGATATTGATGGTGTTTATGTTGAGATGATTGATATGTTCATTTCATTACATATACATATATTGTGTTAATACATATTGATTTTGTAGATGAAATATATTTTCCTGAAATTGATTGAGGTATGTTTGATCATGTTTATATTTGGCTATATGATATGGTATGTTTATAGGAAGTAGAAAATCAATATGACTAGAAAAATGGTGGAACAGAGTTCACATAATTCTCCCTACAAATCATATGAATAGCATGGTGATGAGAACTCCCTTGACATAGTAGATACATTGAGAAGTTTGAAAGCAAAGATCAAAAGTTGTAAGGAAGATAACGACAGGATCATTTAGTCAAAGAAAGACTTGCTAAAGCACATGAAAGTAAGCAAAGGTCAATGCAATGATTTTTTAGATTTTATCATATTTTCAAAGACAAGGATTATTTAGGATCATTCATGTATTGTAGGAAAGGACCAATGGGGCATATGGTAGCAAGTCTCAATCAGGACATGAGTTTGACATGGATGAAACAATCAGAGATGGTAGGTTCTTGGATACACCTGATAGGAGGGGTAATGACCATGGGTTCTATTCTAGCTCTGCTTCAGAGAGACAACATCGTCATCACTACCACCATCCATATAGGAGAACTAAGAAGCATTACTTTCCATAGGAGTTCAAGAAATAAAATCCCCCTACATTTGACGGAGATATTAAAAAGTCACAAGATGCAGAAGCTTGGTCTCTTGGGATGAATAAGTTTTTCATATTGCACGATTATTTAGAAAATATGAAAGCCATGATACCTACTTCCATTCTTACAAGAAAAACATACATTTTGTGGGAATATGTGAAGAATGTCAGAGGCATTTGAGAAGAGGAGCTGCCTTGAGTGATTTCAAGATACTTTTTTAGGAAAAAATATCTATCTGAAAGATACTATGATGACAAGGAAAAGGTGTTCTATGAGTTGAACATGGGATGTATGACTGATGAGGAGTATACTAGCATATTCTTGGAGTTGTTGAGATATGTGCCTTATCTTAAGGAGGAGAAAGCAAAGATTCAAAGATTCATCAGTGAGCTGTCAGTCTCATTCAAAGAAAAATTTGAGTTTGATTAGCCTAGATCGTTGTAGGAGGCCATCAAAAATTTGAAGCATTGTTATGAGGAATTCAAGTGAAATACTGAGTCTAAGAAGGATTGGAAAGGTAATGGGAATAATAAAGAAAGTGGGATAAGAAGAGAGGAAAACCTTAGGATGCAGATGACAAGGAGAATGTAGCATCACACACGAAATTTAATGCAATTGATAGAGTACAGGAAACTCAGTCTAAGGAGCGTAACAAGAGTGATGGTAGGAAGCCTGCAATGTTGGACTTGTGGCAAGGATCATTACAGGAGAGATTGTCCACAACATCAAGGTGGGAGACTACAAATTTATAATGCTCAGGAGGCACAGATAGTTGGAGATGTTTGACAAAGTATTCCTTGGATTTATTTAACATTGGATAGTGAGCAAGATGATCATCAGGCATATGTTATTGAGATGGAAGGTAAGATTTGTCATCAAGTTGTTTCTATTTTTATTGAGCCTAGATATAACTATAACTATATTAGCCTTGACCTGGTGGATAAGTGTTTCTTGAATAAATAAGTGCATGCACATACTTAGTTGGTGTAGTTGGCTATAGGTACTAAGAAAATATTTCATCATTGGGTAAGATATTGTGCATTTGAGCTGAACGATATGTCTACATCAACATATCTAAATTTTCTTCCTTTGGGATCATACATTATGTTGTTGGGTATGGATTGGTTGCACATTCACAGGACTAAGGTAGATTGCTATGATAAGACTATTGATTACTTAGATGATGGTAGAGATAAGAGAATATTGCAAGGAAAGAAGAAGCCTACATCAGTGAGAATGGGTACAAATATGCAAGCAAAGGGTAGTAGCAAGAAAGGATGTGTATTCTTTGTAGTTCATATTTATAGTGATAAAGGTAAGGATGTTGAGGATGGGGAATTCTTGAAGAGGCATCCGGTTTTGCAGCAATTTTAGGATGTATTTCCAGCAAAGATATCAGACTTACTACCTTATAGGGAAGTTTACTTTTCTATTGAGTTGATGATGGAATCATCACCAACATTGAAGGCATCGTACAAGATGAGCACTCCAAATTTAGTGGAATTGAAGTTGTGATTGAAGGAAATGATTGACAAGGGATACATTAGGCAAGTGTGTCACCTTGTTGTGCACTAGCATTGTTTGTGAAGAAGAAGGATGATACTCTCAGGTTATGCATTGAATATAAGTAGTTGAACAAGGGGATGATTAAGAATGGGTACCATTTGACACAAATCGATGACTTTTTTTATTAATTTAAGGGAGAAACAATGTTCTCGAAGATTGATTTCAGATTAGGATATCTCAAGTATGCATTAAAAAAGAGGACATCTACAAGACTTCTTTCCAGACCATGTATGAGAATTATGAGTTTGTAGTAGTTCCTTTCGGTTTGAGTAATGCTCGAGCTAATTTCATGCATTTGATGAATAGTTTGTTGCATCCTTATCTCGACAAGTTTTCGATAGTACTTATTGATGACATATTGATTAATTTTAAGAATGAGGAAGATCATGTAGAACACTTAGCAACAGTGTTGAGATTTCTAAGAGAGGATTAGTTTTATGCCAAGCTTAGCAAGTGCAATTTATTTTAGAAAAAATTTCATTACTTGGGGCATGCAGTTTCCAAGGAAGGTATAATAGTGAACCCAAAAAAGATCAAAGCTATCGTGTAGTGGAAACTCCTAGGAATGTGGATGAGGTCAGATCATTCATGGGAATACTAGAAGGCTATTATGGGTGGTTCATCAGGAACTTCTCATAGATTGCCTATCCTATTACATCCTTGCAGTGAAAAGGAAAGAAGTTTGAATGAAAAAAGGATTATGCAACTATTTTTGAGAAGTTGAAGTAATTTCTTACAAATGCTCCAATTCTAAATATTGTTGATCCAGACAAAGGGTTTGTGGTATGTACAGATGCTTGTAAGAGAGTGTTATCGGGAAATCTAGTGTCTATGCAGAGCTGCTAGTCCCACTATGACAGGTAGCTATCATAGAAACAAACAGATTAAAGTTACTTTCACTTTCCTTTATGAGAAATAGATAGGAGAGGAGCAAAGAATACCAACCTCGATCTTTCGCTTGGTTCTCTGCTTGTTCCTTCCCCCCCTTTGACAGATCTTTGCTGCTCCTCCCTTAACCACTCCACTTCAAAGAGTACCTGTAAAGTCAAATAAGAATAATACCTTCAAAGTGCAGAGATATATAATCGTAAAAAATATAGGACCAGATATATATTGACCACACACATGCATATATTAGCAAACATACAAGGATGTGGAGGAAAACTTGAATAGCTTTATTGATATAGAGATTAGAAGAGAGGATTACAACTCATTGATCTGACCCAGCATCATCCTGCCAGCATGAAAGCCCTTCTTCACCTCATGAAAAGCTTAGATCACCCAACACTATGATATTCCACCAGGAAACCAACAACACTTCCTTACAAGAGACAAGATTCCATCCTTTGGATCTCCGGGATGAGGGAGCCATATATAGATGATTGTAAGAGGGTGAGTTAGCTTCTGGGATTTTGATTAGTGTCATCTCTCTGATAGTTCTTGATTCCACTTTAAGATTGATGATATCTTACTCATCCCTGGGTGAATTCAGAGAGGCAAGTGTCACAGGAGAAGTTTCTGGAAGATTCCAAGATCATCCACCTTGCAAACTGTCTCTGCCATTTGTCTACTCTCGCCCATCACACCCTACAGAAGGGCTTTCCAGTATGCATCGCACTTTTTACACTAAGTAGGTGAGATGCATCGCACCCTTTGCACTGAGCAGTCTGTATGGTCCAGTTTTGAGCAGTTCGGAGCAGTTTTCTGTGGAGAACTTCTGGGAGATGATGTAATCAGCTGACCTTGTTCCTTCAGGGCATGAAACAACACTTTTAGGACTCAGACGCCCTTGGTTTATGGACATATGTGATTGGGGTTGCAGTGCCCAAATATGTCTATAACAGAGAGGACTCAATGGAGTCTTAATGAAGGAAGGGTAGGTGGTATGATATTAGTCAAGGAAACTGAATGAGCATGAGTAGAACTATGTGACTCACAATCTTTAGTCGGTATCATTCACACATTAAATATGTGAAGACACTATCTTCTTGGCAGGAGGATCATTTTAATGAGTGATCATAGTGGTTTGAGGTACTTGTTTGACCAATCTAATTGGAATGTCAAGAAAGCTAGGTGGTTGGCCACACTAAGTGAGTTTGACTTTGATATCAGGTACATTAAGGGTAAAGAGAAGAGGGTTGTAGATACTCTTGGTAGAAGAGTGTAGGTAAATCACATTACATATATGAGTTCATATGGGAGTGGATCTTCTAAGAAGGATAGTAGGATGATAGGTATTAGCAGCTTAAGCACGAGTTACAACAATATGGTACATGTAAACAATATGTGAATTATCATCTCATGGCAAATGGTTTGGTCAGATTTATTGACATGATCTATGTGCCAGACAAAAACAAGATCAAGAATCTTATCTTGTGAGAATTTCATGTCAAGCCATATTTTGGTCACCAAGGATATCAAAAGACATTTACAACAGTTGAGAAATTCTACCATTGGCCGAACTTGAAGAAATAGGTGGTTGTGTTTGTTATAAGACGTTTGGATTTTCAACATGTAAAATCAGAGTGTAAATGAGGGCTCATTTACATGGACTTCATCACAATTTTACCAACGACATCTAGATAGCATGATTCTATTATGGTTTTGGTTGATAGGTTGACTAAGGTAGCTCAATTCATTCCAGTGAAGTCTATGGATTCAGCTAGTGAGGTAGCTCAGGTCTTCATCAGGGAGATAGTGAGGTTACATGGTATTCCTAAGAAGATTTTGTCATACAGAGATGTCAATTTCACTTCCATGTTTTGAAAGGAGTTGTTTGCAGGTTTGGGTACAAAGTTGGCTTTTAGTACAACTTATCATCCATAGACATATAGACAGACAGAGAGGATCAATAGGCTTCTTGAAGACATGTTGAGAATGTATGTTATGCAATAGTAATTTAAGTGGGAAGAATATATTTGTGTATAACAATGGGTATCATAAATATTTGAAGATGAGTCGGTTTGAGACATTGTATGGGCAAAGTTTTATTATTCTTATCAGTTGGAGTGATCCAATGAACATGTTATTGATTGGACTAGAGATGTTGGCATACATGGAACATGAAATGTATCAAGAAGAATTTGAAGGTAGCAGAAGATATGGAGAAGATTTATGCACATCAACACAAGGTTTTTAAGGAGTTTTAGGTTGGGGAAAATGTATACTTGCACATCAAGTGCAAGAAGAGCTCTTTGAGGATTGGTTCATGTGCTAAGATAGCACCTCCATATTGCAAGCATTTTGATATCATTAAGAGGGTTGGACCATTGGCCTACTAATTTCCACTTCCTTTGTTGAAATTTAATGTGTATATATGAAACTCCTCATGTAATTTACTAAAGCACAAGACTCAAATATACTCTACTCATCTACGGAATTAAATTCACGGTCTTGAGCACAAATCATAAAAACACATAAAGCTTAAACACACATACACAAATATTTATCTAGGGTAAAGAAACTACTCAAAACTTATTCCTATTTGTATTGCATTGATCAAAGAATATAGAAGAAATACAATTATTTCTCAAGCCTAAGCACACTCTACAAGTGTATAGCCTATCTCTCTTCCCGATTGATTGAATCTAGCCAATACCTAGCCAATTTTCTTGCCCTCCAAGCTCCTATTTCCTTAAATTGTTCCTTCAAGAATTAGCCCCATGTTAATTATGATTTTTCGTCCATCGGATTGTGCAGTTTTTTTATACTCATCCTTTCACCGTGTGCACCACCTATACACCTCAGAATAGTCTACAACTTATAGTACACTTCCTTGGAATCTTAACCTCAACTGCGTAACTCAAATTGTATTCATGCAATTGTTATTATGGGATAATTAATTAGTTAACTGGTTGGTCAGTGAGTGTGGCTGAAGTCATACTGCACAACTTGACCTTCCACTAGTTCCTCTAAATATTAGAACTAGTTTAACTGATAGTAACTCAATTTAATTGAATTAGATTGCTAGAAATTAGCAATCACTCATACTGAAATGAACTTAGGTCTTCCAACTTGAATTATTAAGCTACTTGGGTGAAACAAGCCATGTCACTCAAATTAACTCATCCAAGTTGGCTAATGAAATGGATATTCGAATTTTCTCTAGTTAGACAAAGCCAAATCAAACTGAGATTTTTCTTGTTGCATTTTTAAAACTCCCTCTCAGCAAGAAAGGGATTATAAAATACCCTGATCCCGCCTCTATGGAAATCAAATTTACCCTTGGACAAATCCTTTTTCAAAATATCTACGTCTTGTTCCTTTTTTGCAATTTCATAAAACAACACGATCTTCCTCTGCACACAATCCTTTAAATAGTGATACTGGATATCTATATCTTGGATCGATCGTGAAAGACAAGATTTTCATAGAGCTTAATGCAACTATGGCTGTCACAATATATCATAGTAGGATCCATCATCTGACCAAACAACCCCACAGTAATCTTTCTCATCCATATCGCATCACATATTGCTTGACTTGCAACCAAGTATTCTGATTCTGTTGAGATGAGTGCCACTGATATTATTTTCCTATTGTACCAGGAAACCACTGCAGACCCAACACTAAAATTTTCTCCTAATGTAATCTTCATGTCTAATGGACTCCCCACCTAATCTACATCTGTGAAGCCACATAACTTAAGTCCCTCTATCCACCTATACTATAGTCCAAACTGGGTGGTGCTTCTACGGTACCTTAGAACATGCTTAACTTCCCTCTAAAACAATTTGGTTGGCCTAACCATAGATTAAATGCATAGAACATATCTAGTTGTGTGTTTACCAAATACATTAGTGAATCCACAAGCTTCCAATAGATGGTAGTCTCCACTACTTCACTTGAACTAAAATCCTCTTTTCTCGAATTAGTGGCTAGAGGTGTCTGCTTGGGTTTGTTAGTCTCCAAGTGAAAAATATTTAGTATCTCATTAGCATACTTTCCTTGAGAGACAAAAATCTCCCCATCTCCTAGGCATACTTCCAAACTAAGGAAGTAGTGCATTAGTCCCATGTCCTTTATTTCAAATTCTCTTGCATGGTCCTCCTTGCAAGATCTGATCAACTTCTCATCACCCATTAAAATCAAATCATCAAAATATAATACAATAATAAAAAAATTACCTTCTACCAATATATGATAAAGGTTTTCATCTTCTTCACTTTTTGTGAAGCCCAAACTGGTGAGATAATGTTGATCCTAGTGTACCAAGCATAGGGTGCTTCCTTGAGGCCATACAACAGTTGCTTGAGTCTGAACACATGAAACTCTCAGTCAAAGGTCTCAAAACCTTATGGTTTCTCAACGTACATCTCTTCCTCAAGAACTCCAATTAGTAATGATGTCTTCACATCCATATCGTGGATCTTCCACCTCATCTATGCAGACAAATAAAGTGTAGATCTAATTGATGAATACCTTGCGACTAGTGCAAAGGTTTCCTCATAGTCTATTCCCTCAACCTGAGAGAACCCCTTGGCTAAAAATATAGCCTTATACTTCTCTATTCTTATGTATGCTACATGATTTACCTTGTAAATCCATCTTGAACCCACCACTAATTTTTCTGCTAGTCTTGGGACCACTTCCCAACTTTTCTTTACCATGGAATCATACTCCTCTACCATTGCATTAACCCATACAGGTTTCTCTACTACTTCCTCAAAATAGGGTGGCTCGGTTTCACCTAACTTAGTCATTAGATCCATGTAGCTAGTCTATTGATCTGGTGACCTTCTATTTGTACCCTAAGAAGTGGGTTCTCCCATAGTCTCTCTAGCATCATGCTTCAAAATCTTAACTTATCTGGTTCATTTTCTTCCTTCTATGGATATTTATGCTTGAGTGTATGTCTCCACTCTCTTCTCCTCAACTTGTGGCTACTCCAAAACTTCCTGAGGTTACTCCTTTGGAGAAAAAATCTCATGATTTAGTTGAAACTAAAGCTCCCTCTCAAGAGAACATCTCAATTCTTTCTCCTCATCAAAATTCACATCCCTTCGAACAACTATCATTTTGAGGGATGGTAAGTACACATGGTAGTTTTGAGGAGTTTCTATGTAATCCAAAAATACCCAAAACTCAATTTTTCACTCAATCTTCTTCCTAGAGAATTTGGAGAAATGGCAGTACATAGATGCTCCATAGATCCTAAAGTGAGACACATCTGGATTTCTCCTCGAGAAAGCCTCCTTCGGGGTAATCATTCCTAGAATCTAATGAGGACTTGGGTTCTGCAAGTATATTTTTGTGTTACATGACTTTACCCATAAATGCACTAATAGGCATTGGTCAAGAAACATTTCCCTCGTTCCTCACACAACACTACAAATATTTCTCTTAGCCACCCCATTCTAAAATGGGTTGTTGGGTGTTGTCAACTTCCATTGAATGCCTTATTTTGCACAATTTTTTTTAAACTCATTCAACACATACTCACCTCCATTATCGCTCCTGAGAACCTTCAAATTCTTGTCAAATTCCTTCTCTACTAGTTCTTTGAATTCTACAAACTTGGAGAATGTCTCATCCTTCTTTCGCATGAACAAGATCCAACACTTCTGTGAGAAGTCATCTAAAAAGATAACACAATATTTGTGATTAGAAGTGTAGGTTGTTGAGAAAGATCCATAGACATCAAAGTGGATCCTTTCAAGTACTGCATGTGCTTTGTTGTCCCTATCATGGAATTAGGCTTTTGTGTATTTCCCCAAGGTACACCCTTTGTATGTATCTTACTGATCAAGTGATCCTTTGAGGAGGCCCATGCTTATCTTCTGCATAATCTTTAGGGCACCATGATGCAAATGTCCAAGTCTTTTATGCGATACTTAATCGACATTGCAGATCTACACCTTTTCTACCTTCGTGCTCAATGCAACACTATCTTCCACATCTAGCTTGTATAGGTTCTTCACACGAACCTTGATCTGCTTCACCTATCCCGTGGCCATGTGTCTTAGGAATGATTTTCTTTGTTGAAGATCACATCGTAACCATGGTCTTCCAACATAGCAACTAACATGAGGTTTTCATTTTAGCCCAAAACACACATGACATCCTTGATTTTGAGAGGGGACCCAAAATCCCTCTGAAAGGTAACTGTACCAATACTGATCACACTATACCTTCCATCATCTCCCATCTCGAGGTGCATCTGGAGATATTTCTCTTCCATGTCACTAAACAATTCTTCATTGCTCATCATGTGGAACAAGGCACCACCATACCACATGCTCCCCATAAATGTGCTCACCACGAATGTGATAAGGGTGATATTAAGCTCGAAATGTGACTCCAAAGCTTCATGTGTCACTCCTCCTAAGGTTTTATTTCTTGTATTATTGTGTGGAAACTTCATGGCATAATGCCTAAATTCATGACAATTGAAACATTTGATTTTGGACAAGTCCTTCTTTCCCCCTTTACTGGACTCTGGTTTAGATTGGAATTTCTCCCCTTTCCCCTTCTTTGCCTTCTTAGCCAAGGCACAATTTTCCTCATCCTCACATTTGGATGAAGTTCCATATCTAGTATTTCACCTTATCTCCTCCTATACCAAATTAGACCATAAGCACTCCTAGTTTTGTAGTTTCTTCCTCTCGTTAACCAAATCTTGGTAGCTATGTGAGCTCTTGGGAAGGCTTAGAAGGGATAAGATTACAAAATCATCTTCTACAATAGTAACACCAACTCCGACAAGTTCATCACGAAATTTTGTGAACCTGCTCAGGTACTGTTGAATAAAGTCATTCTTCTACATCTTGATATTATTAATTTTATCCTTGAGCACCAACTTCCTATGGTCACTAGTATTCTAGAACAAATATATCAGTGCTTGCAATAATGCATACAAGGTTTTTTTTCTTGTGTATATTGGAGACGATGTGGTCCTTTATACCCTCCAAAATGATTCTCCTTGCCTTGGCTACACACATCTTCCATTCTTCTATGTCTTTGACACCAGATGATCATGGTTTTGAAATTTCAATCTTGACAAATTCCTTCAACCCGTTGTCCTCAAGTAACGACTCCATGTGGTCCTTCCAAGCAAAAAAGTTTTAGCTGACCTCAAGGGAATAGTCAAGTATTAGACCATAGAAATCCATCTTGCTAGCTCTGAAGAATTAATCCTACAAATTCGATCCCCCTGCAATAACAACTTTGCATTTTCTACTCTACTATGAATCCTATCTTGATACCATGTAGACAATTAATGTGTAGATATGAAACTTCTCATGTAATTTACTAAAACACAAGACTCAAATATACTCTACTCATCTGCAAAATTCAATTCACGATTGGGGCCACAAATCATAAACATGCATCAAGATTAAACACACATACACAAAATATTTATCTAGGGGAAAGAAAATGTTCAAAACCACTTCCTATATGTATTGCATTGATCAAAGAATAGAGAATAAGTACAATGCATGCTCAATCTTGAGCACACTCTACAAGTGTATAATCTATCTCTCTACTTGGCTGACTGACCCTAGCCAATACTTAACCAATCTTCCTATCCTCCAAGATCTTATTTCCTTTCATTATTCCTTGAGGAATTAGGCCCCTATTAATTAGGAATTTTCCTCCATTGGATTGTGCATTTCCCTTAGGCTCATCCTTTGACTACATGCACCACCTGTACTCCTCAGAATAGTCTACAAATGGTAGTACATTGCCTCATAATCTTCACCTGAATTGGGTAACTCAAATTATCTACATGCAACTATTATTCTAGGCTGATTTATTAGTTAACTAGTTGACCGGTTCCCTTCGGGATCGAGAAAAATTGATTTCCATGCATGGAATTCTTCTCCCAAGGCAACATGCAAAGGAATCCCTTGATTGAGGGATCTATTTTTAGCATCTAAAGGTTACATTCAAGGATCATGTCAGAAACCTCCCGCCAAGTGTCACTTTTCGTAGATTTACAGCATGTGCATCACAACCTCTATTTTATCAAAACTCATCAACTAGATGTTGTAGAGCTTATTCCTCACATCAACCTTGCAACTCTAACATCCCACATTGCATCTAGGAGTTGTCGACACATTCAACTCACTTGTTTTGGGGTAAGCCCGATTTTCATGTCTTGCATTGCATTTATGTTCCCTTTTGTGTTCCGCTTTGTGTGAGTGCTATCTTCTTGATTTCAGTGAGTGTTTGCTATCGTTTTCATGTATGTTAGATTGTAAAAGCACCGTTTCAATTTTTGTTCACATCTAATTGTTGTCACATGCATGACACTGATTTTGCACGAATGGTTGTTGTTGCGGCGACTCACTTCACACACATGCATGCTTTCACATTTTATGAATATTGCACTTGGTATTTTCATGTATGATCTTTAACTCTTGGTTGCACTCATTTCATGATGCATTTAGATTTCTCATGTTTTTAGTCACCTATCGGCTAGTCTAGGTTGCCTAGGCCCGAACTATGCCTTTCCCGACTAGCACTGTGCATTTCTAGAAGCGAAGGCTCTGCCTTCCCTCCAGAAATTGTGCAAGTATGGCCTAACACTGACCTCTAGGCTTGCATTGCACAATTCTTGGAGGCAATGTTCTGCTGGCCCTAGAAACTGGGCAATGCAGTTTTCCGGTTGCATGTCACTGCTGACTAAAATTCCGCATTGAAAAGTTTTCATCCTCAGCAGGGTAGGCTAGACTATGCATTGCATAGTTATAGCAGTCAGGAAGCCTCCTGATAGCCTGAACTATGCCCTACACAGTTTTGGTAGTTAGTCTCTCGACCTCCTGGTAGAAATTGCGCAACCTTCATGATCAGTCACACAGGTATGTTGCAAGTTAGTTCTCAAGTTCACTTTCACTTTTCAACTGAAATATTTCTTTCCATGATTGTTTCTATGTCTCCAGGTATCACATGTTTTGTCTACCTCCCAGTAGCATGGGTACAATGGTTTCTAGGAGAGTAGAGTTAAAGACACCATTAAGAGCACAACTGGGGATGGAATCAACCAAGTGTCTATGAACTTGCCTATCCACGAAGACATCAAGTTGTTCATGGACAAGGATATCAAGATGAATGGAAATGACATTAAAATGAGTAGCACCATCAGCAACAGTAGAAGGCAGCACTCCTGCACGTGACAAATGCAAGAGGAAGGTTGTTGACAACATAGAGGCAGAGCAAAGCTACAAGTTCAAAGCACATCCACTCATGACAAAAGAAGCTTTGGATATTGAGGCTATGAGGTGATGGCGCGACGCGAATATTAGACAAAGGAAAAGAAAGGAACAATTTGCATGTGCTGAAGCAGCAACTCAAGGAAGAACAGGAGCTGCACAGATGAGAGAATGAGTTACAGTAGGAACAGGTATAGTAGGGGGTGCAACATGCACAGATGGATGAAACTACGCCCATACAAGTTATAGATGCATCACAACAACTCGCATGAAGCAGACAAGGTGGGGAGTGTTGTTGATCACATGCAAGGGATTGTAGCAGCATGCATGTCATTGTGCGCACACACCCGATCCCACCCATTCGACACACTCACCGAGGTAAAGAAAAGGAGCAAGTCCGACTGGAGCTCGACATGTATTTTGACAAGCTGATGTGCATGGCCACCAGCGCATGCTTGGAGATTAGTGTAGACACTATGCATCAACATGTTGCTGATCCGGTCACACCCAAGATGACTATGTGCATTCTATTAGACGAGTTAGACAGAGGAGCGATATCTGTGCACCTAGATGCAACGAAGGTAAGAGTTCACTTCAACAAGGCGTCACTATTGAACACACAAACACCATCATGAATGACCAAGCTTGGCATAAGCTGGCGAACTTTGACCATCAAAAGGATGTCAAAGAGTTTATCTCACCACAATGGTTTGAGTGTTATGTTAGTGGAAAACCTATGAACCTTTTATGAAACCAACGTTTCGGACTAGCTAGGTGAGTCCATCATCAGGGCAATGAGATCAGTATTTTGAGAAGAGAGTCGTGAAAATAATGGAGCTATAAATAGTTGTTTAAAAAGAAATTTGATATCTATTTGTGTTATAATGTCGGCTTGATTTATAATGATTAATTAATTAATTAATTTTTTTTTAATAATAATTATTATGATTTAAAAATGATAGTTTTAATGCTTGAATATCAAACAAAATTGTTTTTATATTATTTTTATGTAGTTAATTATTTATTTGAAGTATTTATTTTATCTAGATGTATATCATTAATTATTAATTTCTAATTTTAATTAATTATTATTATATATATATATATATATATAATATATTTATTTTATTTTTATATACAATTATTATATATTTTATTGTTAAATTTATTTAATAAATTATTATATAATTAATTTTTTTATTGATTTAAATTGATTATATTATTATCTGTTGATTCAATTCTATTAATTACATATTATTCATTATATTTTTGTGTTATAGTACAATTTAAACTAATTCATATTGTAGTTATTTATCTATTAGTTTATGATGATAATCTTATAATTAGTATTATATTATTATTCATCAAATAATTATTATATTATTATTGTTATATAATTATTATATTATTATTAAAAAGATATATATTATTTTTTTATTTTTTCTGTTTAATTATATCATATGTTATATAAATGAGATACTTGATATGAATGAATGAATTAATTTTTTTTCATTCTATTTAATAAGGGTTTCGAGGTGCTGTTTAATTTAAGATCATCATCCCTATTCATGTTATTGGAGGATTTCTCAATTTCAATTGGCTCTGTCACCCTTCTTTCTAAATAATTGTCTTCCTTGTGGACTAATTTTGCTTGTTCCATGCAGATATAATGTGAGGAGAAACATGCGCGCTGCACTAGACCTGATTTTTCCAGCCTATTTCTTGTAATATCATTAATGTGTTCTTTTAATCTTATTCCAAAGGATCTCCCTGTTTCACCTATTTAAACTTTACCGCAAGAAAAGGGAATCGAGTAAACTCCTTTGTGATTTTTTGGGTCTACTGAGTCCTTAGCAGACTCAAGCATGTTTCTTAGGGTGTTGGGGGGAGTGAAGGAAACCATAATGTTATTCTTGGTGAGAACTCTGCCAATTTTATCTGTGGTTTCCTTAATATAGGGTAAGGAGATTCTAGGGTTTTCAAGAGATTTTCTTTTCTGTTTATTGGTTATGGAATCTTTAATTATTTTTTGGATACTGTGTTTTTGATAGCCAGTGTTTACAAAGACCTCATGGAGATGGTTAAGTTCTTCTTCTAAATGTTCAGGGTCAGAGATTCTGGAGGCTCTGGTGGCCAGGGTTTTGATGACACTAATTTTTTGTTTCGGATGGTGGTGGGAGTTTGAATGAAGATATCTATCAGTTTTTGTTTGTTTTCTAAAGACTTGGTGACTTAGTTTGCCATTTTTCTTGGTAAGGAGGACATCTAAGAAGGGGATTTGGTTGTCTTTTTCAATTTCAATAGTGAATTTTATGTGTTTAGAGAGGTTGTTTATATGAGATAAAAAATTCCTTAAGTTTGTCCAAACCATGGCTCTATTTAGCAAAAATGTCATCTACATATCGTTTCCATTCTTTAGGGGTAAAGGGGAAGGATCTAAGGGCTATATGCTCAAAGTGCTCCATGTATAGATTGGCAATCAATGGTGATAATGGAGATCCCATAGCAACGCCATATGTTTGCTCATAGATTTTTCCCTTGCTACCAAATGGTTTGAGTGTTAGTGATGTCTTGCATGGCTTGCTCAAGCCATTTTGTCTCATATGGGCACACGTGCATTGTAATGTAATGTCTTGTCAAGTGGAAGTTCAAGTGTCGACAGTTGAATGTAACAGTCATAGAGTAGTTGAAGAGTCATGAGGGTAGATGAGCAGTCACAAAGGGGAATGTCAAGGGTCACCCCACCCTTTGCTATAAATAGTCCCTCATAACTCATTGTAAATGATTTTGGTCAGCCAATATTCCAATATGGGTATCTTAGAGAAAGATTAGATAGCATTGTAACAAGCCTTGGCTTCTCCACTGCGCAGAGCTAGTATATCTCTTTGGAGGAGCAGGTGGTTGTGGCTATAATGTTCCGCTATTGGGGCTAGCAGGTGGACATGGATGTATTGTATGACTAGAACTTACACTTCTTAATATAACAGAGCCAACATGTTTCATACATATGTCGTATTGCATTCTAGCTATCTTGTTTACTCTAAATGATATATGTATCTGTTTGCTTATGGGTGCATGTATGGACTATTCTTTATTAGTATGTGTGAATCTTATTGAAATGTGTTGATTGGTTTAACCATCACTTTGGATTGCTTGTTATCCTTATTTCCAACTGGAGATGCATCTCTTGTGTGTTCCCTTCCAAGCCGAGTACTATTACAGGTTTCCAAGGGGTGCACTCACCCCACTTTCATGTGTTTGAACCATTCATTCACCTTCCTTGACTCACCGCAACTGTCACACCCTTGCTACCAACAGGGACATCTTAATTGCCTCTGTGCAAAACCACAGACAAGGTGATACCATATGACCCAGTGCTAGGACTCCTACACCAAATGGTCTGAGGTCTAATTGGGACTTCTTACAGGGGAGATCCCTTGACATGTTGGCAGGACTAGCACTGTTAACACTTCTCCAACCTCTCTAACAGTCTCTGTGATTTCTGCACTTCAGTAAGATGAGAAACTTCAGCTCTTATTTTCTGTTCTTCTAGAGCTTTGAGTCGCCCATGTAATTTCTTGATTTCTTCTAAATGGATTGAAATGTTCTCCAGTGTCATTGTCACTTGTTCAACACTTGTAGTATGAGGGGAAGAAGTAGTTGTAGTTGCTATTCCTATTGCTGGGAGCTAAGAGATGGGTATGGCATCCATGGGGACAGTGGCCATATTATGACTCTGTTCTTTCTCTTTTATCATATTCTCCGTTTCTGCCTCCATCTGCCTAATCTATATATTCTGCTCTATAATCAGCTTCATCATGTTAGCCTTCTGTGTCTCATTTTCTTCAATGTCTTTGGTTAAGGAATCCTATGTGGCTAGAAGTTTCAGCTACTTTCTTAATGCTACAATATCCATATTTTTCTTCTTGATAATATCCTTTGTAGCATTTATATCTTTAGGATCATATCCTATCTTGATTACCAAATCTTTCAAAGATTTGATTCTATTATCCTTTTCTAAGGAGGATACCGTTTCCATTTTCAGCTGAGGCTGAATGTTGACAAATGAAACTTGTAACTTAGACAATGACATAGCAATATTATTTAATGTAGAAAAAATCATCTCACCATTCTGCTTATGCATCTCCATTTGATCAATGGGATGGATATCTTTGGTGCTGAACTAAAACATTGTACTCTTGTAGTCTACTTATGTTTTCAGATGTGGAATTTGGGCCTCAAGAAAGTCCATCTGCATCTTTCCATGCTCTGTGTCAAAAGTTGATAACAATCTGCTCTATGAGCTGAAGGTCTGTTTCCAAAATTGATTGTAAGTACTGTTCTTAAGATTATAATTCTTAAGATTAATCTCTTTGTACCTATCAAAAACAATATTTTCCTTCTCTCCTTAAACATTAGGTGAATCTAGCTTTGTTTCCTTTTGGCCACGTGAAACTGAAGGTCCAATAAAAGATGTTACAAATTTGTTGCTTGTAGGTGGTGAATCTGTAATTATAATGGCAGCATGATCTTCTATCTCCTTTTCAACATCTGTCTTGGGAGTCACCTTTTCTCTTTTCCTGTAACTAACCCTGAATACTATGGACTCACTACATGTTGTTGATGATGATCACTCCTCTCTATGTCTCTTAATTGTTTTCTCCTGAGGACTGGGAGTCTGTAAACTTGAAGTAGGAAATAGTTGTTCTTCAACTTCCTGCAAAGTATTCTATGTCCATTCCAACTCATTTACATACTTTTCTATCATGGGCCTTGAGGTATGGATGTAGGGAGTAGTTTTGTTTTCTATTATGAGTTTTCAAATAATACCCCAAGGGTCATAAGACCATGTAAAAATTAGGTTGAGTTTCATCTCTTTAAGCATTTTGTTTGCTTCTTCATCTGTTGTCCTAGTATTGCAGATGAATGGGCCTAGCTGTGTCTTTATGCAAAACTGTGACTTCTTCTTAGCCACCACAATATGAATGTCATCAGAATTTAACATCTGTCTAATGTATTAGAGGGAAAAAAGTCCTCATCGAGAGGTATTTAAGGAGTTTGTATGGTGCCAATTTGCATCCATAAACTCTAATTTCTGTATAGTTTTGGTATAAATACCAATCTCAAGTCTTGGCATGTTCTGTTAGATGTAAAATCCTTTTGATGTCTTCATTGATTCTAGGTTGTATGGAATTGTTAAGCATGTTCATGTCTGGGTGAAAAAACTCCTCAATAAACTACTTGTAAGAGAATTGTTGTTTCTCTTTCATGACCAATGAAGTCCAAAAAATACCGGCTATTGGTTTCCTTTATTATCTAGCTTCTGCATTGAAAAATTGAACTTGTCTGCTTGATAATAAAGGAACATGTAGATTAAAATGGAAGTGTAATTAAACACCTGATCTGTTGGAAATTTCAAAAGTTGTTCATGAATGCTATAAGCCAAGAATTGACTGAAATTGAATAAAATGGATGGTTTACTGTCTGTGAAAAATATGGAGAGGAAACATAGAATGGGCTCACCTCCCCACTAATCAAAATAATAACCCAAAATTTATGAAATTATGGATATAATTTTTTAGCTTTATCCTGGAAGATAGAGGAAGGGTATGGAGGATTCTTCTTAGGTAATTGGGCATTTTTAGGCAAGAAGGTCTCAAAGATTTTGGCTCTTGTAGCGAAATCCAACTTCTGATATAAATGGGTGAGGGATTCTAAGGAGAAAGAGGCACTATTTTCCACAAGGGGAAGCTAGCATCATTTGGTTTATAGATTGGGTGGTAATGGTAAAGATGATGTCACCAGATGGGACCATGCTAGCTCTTTGGGTAGGGACATAATAGGCCTGACATTTCATGGAGAATTCAGGGGCTTGGAAGGTTAGAGGGAAGATATAATGGGGAAGATTTGACTCCCAGAGTCCAATTTCATCAGTTTTGTCTGCATGCTTATCTTCTAGCCAATAGTATAGCTCTAAAAGCTCACAGTCACACTTGGTTTCACTAATCCGATAATCCCTATCAGCTAAAGGAATATGATCTAAATCTATGGAGGGAGGGATTAATGGATTGATAGGTTTCTCCTGGGTTTTACTCTTTGGAGGCATGATTAGATCAGCAAAAAGTAATAGCAAGTGACGGGATATATTACCGAGAACAATTGAGGTAATGATTTCTCAAGGGAAAAGATACATGGGGCTTTCAATTCTGATCTAGTTTGGTTTAGCGAGTGTTTGCAAATGGTCGCCTTGTAAAAGATGTGAATTACTGAGAATGAGTAGTGGAAGGGAGAAAGGCAATGTTTCGAAATATTTTAAGGGTAGAGAGGTAAAATCCATTGGAGGTTTGGCATGGGATTGCTAAAGTTTGAATGGTTACTTGGGAATTCAAATTGAATTCCGAATGATTATTTTTCTAGGAGAGGAATAAATTGGGTAATGACTAGGCGATGTGATGAGAGATGAGTGGTGAAGGTGCTGAAGTGGGGACACAGTAAGAGGATTGAGGGGAAGGAAGTTTTGAAGGGGGTAGAAGGGTAGTAAGTATTATTGTTGGGTGGGGGGGGGGGGGGGGGGGGGGGGGGGGTGTGGTTGCGAAAATTGGAGAGGGTGCCACGTATGGATAGGGCCCAGTGGGAGAAACAACCTTTTTAGACCCCCCCTCCCCCGGTGGTAAAGGTAGGATGGAGAGGGGGGTTGAAAGTGAATGAGGGCATGGATTGCGAGGGATAGATGATCCTGATGCTCTAGAAACAACATCCATTAACCATGTACAACAAAAGAAAATTGCCCATACGTGCCTTTTATTCTTTGCTTTTGAACTTAGGATAAAGGTTAAATATGAAATATATCAAATACTTTATACATTTTTTCCTTTTTTCTTTTTTCATTGTCAGTAAAGTTAGGATAAAGGGACATAGGCATATATCTATAAAACCAACTTTTTTACCTACCCTTTAACTAAACTAACATTTTTATTCTTCTAAAGGGTGTGCTTAGACTAGAAAACCCACATTATTTTCTTTTATGAAAAATAAAAAACTATCTAAATCCTATCACTTATTCCTCCTATTGATCCAGATTAAATAGTTGAATCAATGTCATTTTCTACCTAACTACTAATTTACCAAGATTAAACTGTTTGACAATTATTTATTCTCTAGTCTAATTTACAAAAATTTAAACATCTTTAACCATGATTACACTGTATGATTAAACAAATAGCTAGTCATTGTGACATTTTAAACAAGCTACACACAACCTTTATTTATTAATGATGAAGAAAACTATCTATCAGTAGTGGCATTCAGACTTGCAACACTTTCAATATTATTTCTTTATGTTTTTCTTTTGATGGGGTTCTATCTTTTATTCTTTTTCAATACTTTTGTTTTTCCTTTTTTTTTTCTTATTTATACCCTCTTTTCATTTTTTATTCTATTTTTATTTTATTTTGAAATCATTTGCAGATGACAATTATTTACAATATAAGATTTCTGAGATACAATATTCAATCACCTTGAGATCCTATAAATTATAGGACTCTGACAGTTGCTCCAGCTGGGTATGGTACTCTCCTTGTGAAGTGCTAAGAACATTTGATCAACAGCCTTGAGCATTCCATTTCAACAATATCCACACCATATTTCATTTGTTATAGAAGTAAAGATGGCAACATATCAATTGAAGGTTAGGGCCTTCTCTGCGAGCTTCAACTTCTGTCAATAGGTCACCCAATCAAAATAATAAAAACAATGATATTTATAATTATTTAATGTTAGAAATATTCTACTGCTAAGAGAAATATTGCTTCAACATTCTGCCATTACAGGTCCATAAGGCATTTCTGTTCCATCTAGATGTTTGAGAAAAAATGCGTTGTGTCCTCTGAAAGCATGCATGATATAAGGTCCTGTCCATAGATTGTCAAATTTTCCATGCTTTCCTTCGTCCTCTCTTCTAGAATCCCACTTTAAAAGTCTATAACCCTAAGTGAAATAATCTGATTTAGATCTTCTATCAAAAATATTTTTAATATTCTCCTGGATCACTTGAGCTCTATTATATACTTCTTCCCTGGATTGCTGCAATTGAATAGTTTGATCAATCCTCCATTGTATGTCATTAGGATCAACCTGCAATTCTTGGATTATCTTCATAATTGAAGCTCCTAAAGAGGATGGAAAAACAAAATCCATTCCATAAACCAATTGGTATGGTGATATGCCAATTGATTTCTTTGTTGTGAGCCTATCAGTCCAAAGTGCATTTATCAACTTGTTGTGCCATGACTTTTTGTTCTCTTCTAACAAATTGTTAATAGCGTTTACTAGACTCTTATTTGAAGACTCGGCCAACCCATTACCCTATGGGTAATAAGCAGTTGAATGTCCCAAAGTAATATGGTATTTGTTGCAAAATTCTATCATTTTCTTGGATTTAAAAGATGCAACATTATCTGTGATGAGGTTGCTTGGACAGCCAAATCTAGACAAAATATTGGTTTCCAAAAATTTCATAATAACAACATTAGTGACCAATCTGGAAGGTGTGGCCTCAATCCATTTGGTGAAATAATCGGTAGCTGTGAGGATCCATTTATGTTGGGAAGAGGATGGTGGAGGGATTTCTCCAATGAAATCCAATCCCCATTGGTCAAAAGGACTTTCAACATATATGGGTTTCAAAGGCAAAGGAAAAAGTTTTCTTTTCGCCTCAAATATTTGGCATTTTGGCAAGAGGTTATCTTCTTATGAACATCAGGGAAAAGGGTAGGCCAATAGAAACCAGCTCTAAGGATATTGTTAGAAGTGGTTTTCCAGTATAGGGGTCCACCGCAATCACCTTCATGGAATTCTCGCATTGTTTTTTCTGCATCATCTTTCAATAGACACTTTAGTAAAATACCACCAACATATTTCCAATATAAAACATTATCTATGATGCAAAATTTCACTCCTTTTAACTTTACAAATTGAGCATTTTTTTTAGTTAAACTAGGAGGAGAATTTAAATTGAATAAGACAAAAATGAGGTTTGCATACCAGGGAGAGGTCATAAAAGCCTCATCTAATTGTGGAGTCGCTTGTTCCTCTTGATCATCTAATGTAGCTACGAAGTTGATATCCAATGCATTAAAGTTAGATTCAACCATTAATTTGGCTAACCCTTGTCCTTTGATAAGCTTGGTGGGTTTGATTTCCATGTCATACTCAAGAATGATGGCAATCCATTTGCCTCTTTTACCATCTGGCCCATTTTGGGTTAAAATATCCTTAACCACAACATTTGGTACATAAGCAATTATGTGAGAATGGAGGATGTACACCCTGAAACCTTTGATTTCTTTTATCAATGTGAAGGCTTGTTTTTCCATTATATTATACTTTAGTGCAACATCCCTTAAATCCTTCCTAAAGAAAGCAACAGGCAGTTCAAATCCATCATTGTTTTTTTGTAAAAATATAAGTGCAACAATGTGTTTAGAAGCAAATGAAAAGATTATAAAATACTTAGTGAAATCTGGATTTATTAGGACTGATGTTTTTGTCAATTCTTGTTTAACTTAATCAAATGATTTCCTAGCCTCAATGTTCCATCTTATTTCTGAGTCTCTTTTTAGCATATTTGTTATGTTTCTAGGAAGTTCTACAAGGTGAGGGATGAATCTTCATAGGAATTTTATTCTATGAATAAATGATTGGAGTTCCTTAACGTTTCTACGATGATTGATTTTTTGAATGGCTTCAATCCTTTTGGGATCAATTTTGATCCCTTCCTTAGAGATGATATGAGTGAGAAGTTTTCCGTCTTCAAGGCCAAACAATGTTTTCTTAGGATTTACTAAAATCACAAACCTTCTTCATTTCTAAAATACTCTTCTCAGATGTAACAAATGTTCTTCATTAGTTTTGGAATAAACAACAATGTCATCTAGATAGATCACAATAAACCTGCCAATTTCATCAACAAAAGCAATATCCATTTCTCTTTAAAATGTGGCTCCAGTATTCATTAACCCAAAAGGAATCTTCACATACATGAAGGTACCGAATGGATTAGTAAATTTTGTTTTATCTTGATCATCAGGGTGAACTAAAACCTAATTATAGCTTGAGAAACCATCTAATAAAGAAATCCTAGAAGATCCAACTACCTTCTGTAGAATATGATCCATTTTTGCTAAATGGTGGTTGTCATTTAGGGAAACTTTATTAAGGTTTCTAAAATCTATACATAATGGTATTTCACCTGTTTTCTTCCTAGTTGGCACTATATTGGAAACCCATTTAGAGTATCTAAGAGGGACTATGATTTTAGAGTCATACATTCTTTTAATTTCTTTATCAATTAAAGGTATCAGTATTGGATTTATCCTCCAAAGTTTTTGTTTAAATGGTTTCTCATCTTCTTTAATTGGAATTTTATGTTTTATAATATTTGTATCCTAAGTTTCTGGATCCTCATAGCTCTAGGAAAAAACATCACTAAATTCCTTGAATAAAGCAATGTATTTTTGTTTTTTAGCAATTGGGAGTGATTTGGATAGTTTTATGATGTTAAGATCTTTTTCACTGCCTATGTTGCATTCTTCTACCGCTGCCCCTATTGGCTCAATATTAGGCTTGTTAGCCACATCATTGAAATCAAATAATTCTTCCAGTGGAACTAGACCTTGAGGTAAAATATTATCCTTTAACTGAAGTGTTTCAAACTCTTCTTTCTTTGGATCTATCTCAAGAAATTCTAATTTATTTACAACTTTATCTATGTGTATATTTACATCTCATTTTTCTAACTTACTTTCTAGATTAGAATGTACAACTATGTGATTTTCTAATTCAGATTCCAAGTCTATAATATTATCTTCAAATTCATCCTTAGATTGTAGAAAATTTTCAATTTGTTTATCATTGCCAAACACTTGCCAATACTTCATGTTATCTAGTGCAGATGGTCAATGTTTCGCTTCCACTGTATACTCTCAATTAGGGTAAGGGATTTTACAGGAGGTGGCTCAAAAAGCCAGACTGTTTGGAATAATATTTTGTTTTTTAGGAATTTTAGAAAGGTCACATTCTAAAAAATACTTTATAAAATCGATCACGACACATCTTTATGCTCTCATTCTATGGTGTTTAGTTGAATACTATCCCTTAATTTGTTTTATCATTAACTCAGCATCCCCTTGAATGGAGATTCTCTTGGCACCTAATTTTTTCAACAACTGCAATCCTAATATAAGGGCTTCATACTCTGCTATGTTATTTGTATATTGAAAATTGAGCTTGTATGAGTGACCTTCAACATGATTGTTTCTTGTGTTTACCAACCACATTCCTGCTCCAGAACCATCTTTGCTACAAGATCCATCAAAGTTGATGTTCCAAGGAGGTTCAAGAAGAGTGTTTGGTTCTATTGTTTGTGTTTGGTTTGGATGTATTTTAGAAATCTTAGTTTCTTATTTGATCACCCGACTGTTGATGTGTCCATCATTATAAAGAACGAAAGAGTCTAAATCTAAGTGAACAGAGTAAAGAGGATAATTGTGAGGCTTCTCTTGACTACTCACCATGAATTTCATCAAAATTCCCTTATATAATCTTCTTTATTGACCAAAAACTAGTATGGTGGCAAAGGTCATATCCATTTATAGGGTACCTTGTAATTTTTATCCCCATGAGTGTGACAATAAGATGCCATACTTAGGGATAATATCTGCAACCATTATATCCATTACTAGACTTTTCATCGGTATTTGAGCTAAAGTAACACACATGTCTTTGATGAGACCTAAACATCTTAATTTGCTAGAATCAGAGGAATATAAGTCTTTATAAGGCCTCGTAATGTCAAGTCCTAGCTTCTCTATAATAGCTTTAGGCATTAAATTGTGAGAAGCACCTGAATTTAACATAACATTATGGAGAATCTTATCATGAATATTTAGGCTAACATAGAATGGAGGGACTCCTCCTTCATGTGGTTTTACCTCAACTTCCAGCAAAAATAAGAGTTCAGGCTAGTCATCATTCAGATTTACAGAGTCTGTGTTTTCCCCTATATATAGAGCTTTCATCACTTGTGTTTTGTAGATATTTTTATTCACTAACTCTATTAGAGGAATAGGAATTTTCATTTTTATGAATTCATTCTCAGTGTTGAACGATGTTTGAATCCTAATTAGGTTGGGAAGATCAGATTGATTTGTAATTTATTTTATTATAAGCTCTTTTCGCTGACTTGTGGTTGGGATATCAATTTGAGTAGTTTTGGAAACATTATCAACTATATTTTTTACAGGTGTTTCTACTATCTTTTTGCCAGAATTATCAATAGTGTTCTTAGGATAACTATTTGTGGTTTTCCTAGGATCAGTTTTAGAGGATTTTTTAGCAGGATTCTCAGAGTTTTCGTTGTTGAGAGTTTTTGCATTCTTTTTTCTCCTAGGGTTATACTGCCTATGGACTTCTATGATGGAATTTTCAAAACCTTGTTTATATTCATCTGATTCCTCAAAGTTATGTTTAGTTTGAGCTAGGAGGAAAAGTTCTTGCTCCTCTTGAGTGAGAAAATAAATTTCATCATCATTTATTCCCATCATATTTATTTTACTGTCATCCAAATCTTCAATAATATTACCCTCACCATCAGTATAGTTTTCCTTAAAAGGAGGCTGAAATTGCTAGTCTAGCCCCTTTTGTTCTCGTTGTTTGATTTACGGAACATTCCATTAGATGTTTTGGTTTCTATTTTGAGGGACATTTTGGTTTTCTCTCATTTGAGCTTGGTCATTTATGTTTACTCTTTGCATCATCTTTTCCACTACCCTCACTAGGTTATCAATTTTATGATTAGAGGCAGAAGTGGAAGGATCTTCCTTAATGGTAAACCTGCATTCAGATTTAAGTTTGGCCTTCTTGACTAGGATGTTAGCTTCAACTTTTATAGCATTGGCTTGCATTTCTTTCAAAGTTTTCGAGTCTCTTTCTCTAAGTTGATATTCCATATTTACATCAAAACTATCAGGAAAATCAGTTAACACTAGGCCAGGGGAGGGCTTGATGTCTGTAGGAATCGCATTGTAAACAATATTAAACTGTTCACAATATTCTTCCACAATTTCATTTGGCTTTATTTTCAATCTTTTGTATTCATTCAGGATTTGAAGTGGATTTTTCTTGATTTCACATCTAGCCAAGAAAGTTTGATGGAATGCATCAAGGTTGGCTATAATTCCTGTAGGAAAACTCTTAAACCATTTTTTGACATCACCTCCTAAAATTTGAGCAAACAATCTCATTTTTACATCAGCCTCATCTACTTCCTAAAGGTCAAAATCATCATTCATGCTATCCACATGTTGTTGAGCAGTATGAGAACCAATGTTATCAAAGGTTATAGTTTTGGACTCGTAATCTCCAGGCATAACATTCAGTTAGCCTGGTAACACTAAAGGTGCATATATACCTGCCATAGTTCATCTAAGAGATGGAATGGAAGATGGACCTGTGGTGGGTGTAGTTGTGATAACTACAGGGATAAGGAATAATGTCTGAGATATTACAGGGGAAAATGTAGAGACTATAGAATGAGTAGGACTAGGGGGTTATAGATTAACAGATGAGAATATTGGGTGGATAAAGAAGCTACTGCAATTGTTAAAGCTGAAAATTCAATAGATTGTTGAATATAAGCTTCATCAATGGCTTGGTGCAAAACCAAAACTAGATCCTGTAATTTATCAATTTGTTGCAGGGATTCAAGATCAGGATCTATTTCAAAAGGCTGGGTTTGGGGTATGTATGGTTGTAGTATGGATTTATAAATTCCAGTCTAATCTACAAAGCTCTCAGACTTTGATCTAAACAAACTATGCTAGAAAGGCAAATCAAACTCTTTATCTTGAATAGTTTCAAACTTCTCAGGAAGAGAATTAGACCTAGACAAAGGATTGTTCTTAGGAAGAGAATTGAACCTAGACAAAGAACTATTACTACCTTAGCTCTCTATAAGGATTTTCTTTCTCACTAATTTCTCTAGATTATCTAGAAATTCAGCAGGGTTGGGATCGGGGTGAGCTCTAGTGAAATTTTTTTGGGATCCAGATCTATTGAAAACTTATCACACAACTAATAAAATGAAAATTAATAACACACTCAAATATATAAAAGATAACAATAGCATATCATGTATTTCCTTATGATATAAGAGTTTTCATTTATAGAAATATTGATTTAATACAAGGGAATAATGATTTTTCAATTTAAAAAATATTCGTTCCCCAATATGGTCGCCATTATGTTGTTGTTCTATAATTTTTAGGTTGAGGGAGTAAACACATAGGACAAGATCAAAGCCACTTTAGAAGTTGGGATATAGCCTTGCCAGCTTCAGAGAGGGATCTCTCTGTAAAATTTAGCTTCATTTGAAGTGAATTTTAGGCTAGTTATGATTTCACTAATTGTTTTGATTGAATGATTTGGTTGATTTAATTGTTATAATTCCATTGGGATATGGAGTCTAAAGATTTAACTAGATTTGCATCAAATTTTAGAGGAGTTTCATAGGACAAGCTAGGTTGCACTAGTTGGATCTTTAAAAAATTTAAATGGATTATGAAACAACAAAAATGTAAGATTTAGTAGAAACTAAGGAGCAATGAATAATTCCTTAATTTGACCTCAACAAAAAACACATAAATTACTAGCAACCAGAATAGGGTGCTCTAAATAACATATCCTATTCATCACAATTTCTGTTAAGTAATTGAGATTTTCATAATAACAGAGAATGGAAAACAATGTTTAAACATTTAAACTGAAGAAACACATCACCATTTTGTACACCACATGAATCCCATGAAAATGCCCCTGTATTATTGATGCTTCCATCAACTTTAGAAAATTACAATTTACAGAGGAAATTATATTCAGAAATCAACACTTAATACTTCAAACAATGAAGTATTTATACAAATATTTACAAAATCATTACAAAATCATTGTCTCAACTAACAGTGTGTTATTAGCCTTATTCTAAACAATACAATTTATCTTTGGCAGAAAAAATAGGCAACGCAGATAACTGCATGGAAAGGTGGCTCTATTTTGGTGGATTCGGTTAATGAATCAACATCAAAACAATGTTGCACTGATGTGCTGGCTATTGTTTTTAATGCATCTGAATTAACCTTTAATCTAGTAATCACAAATCTCTTCCCACCTTTTTTCATCTGGTATGGTTAATTTAATTACCCCCCGGTAAATCTTATCAACCTCAATATATTTTGCAAAAGTTGGCTTTAGTGTAAAAGCATGTTTTACCTCATTCTGGATGTAGAAGTCATTTTCCATGGTTTCTAAAAATTCTCTGGCTATCATATTGCCTTTTATGCCACTAAACTTAACACTGCTTTTGGGCATTTCCTTCATCTTCAAAACATAATCTTCCTGAGTAGTCAATTTATCATTAATCACATATATGCTCGGCATACCTTTCTGGATTAATGTTTCAATTCTATTACAAAACATGTTCGCTCCCAGCTCTATTGTTTCACATCTTTCCTCTAATTGATCAATGAGTTTCCTTTTAGTCAAAACTTTCTTGAATTCCAAAATAGTGGTAGTCCTGTCACTAATTCCTAATTCTTCAGGTTCATATTTATAATTTGAATTCAAGAATATGATAATATTGGAGGCTTATGTGGGCACATCTCCCAACTTTTCCCTTACCTGAATAATGGTTTCTATGGCCTTTTCTATCAATTATTTATGTTCAAAAATGATTTGGATAGATGGCCAAATCTCGTTCATAGATTCCAAAATATCCATCCAAATGGTTTCATTCGCTTGGTCCAAGGTCTGACCAATTGATGTATCCTTTTCTACCTTCCGCAACCTCTTTAACAGTCTCTGTGATTTCTGCACTTTAGTAAGATGAGATGCTTTAGCTATGGCTTTATGTTCTTCTAGATATTTGACCTTCCCATGCAATATCTTGATTTCTTCTGACTGGATTGACATGTTCTCAGTGTATTTGTCACTTGTTCAACACTTGTAGTATGAGTGGAAGAAGTAGCTGTAGTTGTTGTTCCTGTTGTTGGGATCTGAGAGATGGGTATGGCATCTAAGGGGACAATGGACATCTTCTAACTCTGTTCTTTCTATTTTATCATATTTTCCATTTCTTCCTCCATCTGCCTGATTTGTATATTCTTCTCTATAATGATCTTTATCATGTCAGCCTTCTGTGCCTCATTTTCTTCAATGTCTTTGATTAAGGGATTCTCTATGGCTGGTAGTTTTAACTGCTTTCTTAATGATGCAATATCCATATTTTTCTTCTTGATGATCTCCTCTACATCATTTATATCTTTAGAATATCCTATCTTGATTACCCAATCTTCCAAAGATTTGATTCTATTACCCTTTGCTAACTTTTCCATTTTTAAAGGAGACTGAATATTGGTGAATGCAACCTTTAACTTAAACAATGACATAGCAATATTAGTTAATGTAGAAGAAATCATCTCAGCAGTTTTCTTATGCATCTGCATTTGATCAATGGGATAGATATCTTTGGTGTTGAACTCAAATGTACTACTCTTGTAGTTTGCTGATGTTTTTGGATGTGGAATTTGGGCCTCAAGAAAGGCCATCTGCATCTTTCCATGTTCTGTGTCAAAAACTAATAACAATATGCTCTGTGAGCTAGAGGTCTGCCTCCAAAATTTATTGTAAGTATTGTTCTTAAGAATCTCATTCTTAAGATTAATCTCTCTGTACCTATCAAAAATAGTCTTTTCCTTCTCCCCTTGGACATTTTGTGAATCTAGCTCTGTTTCTTTCTAACCATGTGAAACTGAAGATACAGTAGAAGATGTTACAAATTTGTTGCTTGTAGGTGGTGAATATATAACTATAATGGCATCATGATCTTCTGTCTCCTTTTCAACATCTGTCATGGGAGTCACTTTTTCCCTTTTCCTGTAACTCATCCTAAATTCTTTGGCCTTACTACTTGTTGTTGATGATGATCCCTCCTCTCTATGTCTCTTACTTGTTTTCTCCTAAGGAGTGGGAATTTGTAAACTTGAAGTAGAAAACAATTTTTCTTCAGCTTCCTGCAAAGTATTCTCTGTCCATTCCAACTCATTTGCATACTTTTCTATCTCAAGACTTGAGGTATGGATGTAGGGATTAGTTTTGTTTTCTATTATGAGTTTTGAAATAATACCCCAAGGGTCATAAGACCATGTAAAACTCAGGCTGAGTTTTATATCTTTAAAAATCTTGTCTTCTTCTTCACCTACTATCCTAGTATTGCATATGAATGGGGCCACTTGTGTCTTTATGCAAAACTGTGACTTCTTCTTAGCAACCACAAAATGGATGTCATCAGAATTTAACATTTATCTAATGTATTCCAGTGGAAAAATCCTCATGGGGAGGTATTTAGGGAGTTTTTATGGTGCTAATTCGCATCCATAAACTTTGATATTTGTATAGTTTTGGTATAAATACCAATCTCTATTCTTGGCATGTTCTATTAGACGTAAAATACTTTTGACATCTTCATTGATTCTCGGATGTATGGAACTGTTAAGGATGTTCAAGGATGCCTGAACAAAATCCTCAATAAACTGCTTGTAAGAGAATTCATGTTGCTCTTTCATGACCAATGAAGTCCAAAAAATCACTGGCTGCTGGTTTCCCTTATTATCTAGCTTTCACATTGAAAAATTGAGCTTCTATGCTTGACAATAAAGGAACATGTATATTAAAAAGGAAGTGTAATTAAACACCTACTCTGTTGGAAATTTCAGAAACTGTTCATGAATGTTATCAGCCAAGAATTGACTGAAATTGAATAAAATGGATGGTTTACTGTCTTTGGAAAATATGGAGAGGAAACCTACAATGGGCTCATCTACCCACTAATTAGAATAATAACCCAAAATATATGAAATTATGGATATAATTTTTTTAGCTTGATCATGTAAGATAGAGGAAGGGTATGGAGGATCCTTCTTAGGTAATAGGGCATTTTTAGGCAATAAGGTCTCAAAGATTTTGGCTCTTGTAGCGAAATCCAGCGTCTGATATAGATGGGTGAGGGATACAAAGGAGAAAGGGGCATTATTTTCCACAAGGGAAGCTAGCATCATTTGGTTTATAGATTGGGCAGTTATGGTAAAGATGATTTCACCAGATGGGGCCATGCTAGCTCTTTGGGTAGGGACATAATAGGCTTGACATTTTATGGAGAATTCAGGGGCTTGGAAGGTCAGAGGGAAGATATAATGGGGAAGATTTGACTCCCAGATTCTAATTTCATCAGTTTTATCTGCATGCTTGTCTTCCATCCAATAGTATAGCTCTAAATACTCATAGTCACAATGGGTTTCACTAATCCGATAATACCTGTCAGCTAAAGGAATATGATCTAAATATATGGAGGGAGGTATTAATGGATTGACAAGTTTCTCCTGGGTTTTTCTCTTTGGAGGCATGATTAGATCAGCGAAAAGTAACAGTAAGTGACAGGATATCTTATCGAGAACAATTGAGGTAATGAGTTGTCAAGGGAAAAGAGAGAGGGGTCTTTCAATTCTTATCTAGTTTGGTTCAACGAGTTTTTGCAAATGGTCATTGTGTAAAAGCTGTGAATTACTAATAATGAGCAGTGAAAGGAAGAAAGGTGGTGTTTTGAAATATTTTAAAGGTAGAGAGGTAAAATCCATTGGAGGTTTGGCATGGGACCACTAAAGTTTGAATGGTTACCTAGGAAGGCGAATTGAATGTTGAACGGTTATTTTTTCAGGAGAGAAATTAATTGGGTAACGACTAGGTGACATGGGGGGAGATGAGTGGCGGAGGTGCTGAAGTGGGGACGCGATAAGAGGATGAGGGGAAGGCCATTTCAGAGGGGGTAGAGGGTAGTAAGTAGTATTTGGTGTGGGGGGGTACGAAATTCGGAGAGGGCATCGCGTATGGATGAGGCCCAGCGGGAGAAATAGCCTTTCCGGAACCCCTCTGGCAGTAAAGATAGGATGGAGAGGGGGGGCTGAAAATG
Source organism: Pinus taeda (assembly GCA_000404065.3). Classification (NCBI taxonomy): domain Eukaryota; kingdom Viridiplantae; phylum Streptophyta; class Pinopsida; order Pinales; family Pinaceae; genus Pinus; species Pinus taeda. The sequence continues at coordinate 262,126 of APFE031002559.1, read as the reverse complement.
TATGAGGGTCATGGATCATGAGGGATGGATGATCCCAATGCTCTGATAGAAGTGTCCGTTAACCATATACGAAAAAAGAACATTGTTCATACATGCCTTTTATTCCTTTCTTTTGAACTTAGGATAAAGGTGAAATATGAAATATATCAAATACTTTATCCATTTGTGCCTTTTTTTTGCATTGACACTAAACTTAGGATAAAGGGACATAGACATATATTTATAAAACCAACTATTTTACCTGCACTTAAACTAAACTAACATTGTTATTCTTCTAAACGGTGCATTTAGGCTAATAAACCCACATTATTTTATTTTATGAAAAATAAAAACCTATCTAAATCCTATCACCTATTTATCCTATTGATTCGAAATAAATAGTTCAATCAATGTCATTTTCTACCTAACTACCGATTTATAAAGATTAAATTGTTTGGAAAATATTTATTCTCTAGTCTAATTTACAGAAATTTACACATATTTAACCATGATTATACTATATGACTAAACAAATAGCTAGTCAACGTGGCATTTTAAACAAGCTGCACACAACCTTTATTATAATGATGAAGAAAATTATCTATTAGTAGTGGCATTTAGACTTGCAACACTTTCAGTAATATCTATTTTTGTTTTTCTTTTGATGGTGTTCTATCTTTTATTCTTTTTCAATACTTTTGTTTTTCCTCTTTTTTTTCTTCTTATTTATACCCTCTTTTCATTTTTTATTCTATTTTTATTTTATTTGAAAATCATTTGTAGATGACAATTATTTACAATATAAGATTTCTGAGATAAAATACTCAATCACCTTGAGATCCTATAAATTATAGGACCCTAAGACAACACAACACAGTACATAAAACTACATCTGGTGTACAACAAAACACATACATACACCTACATCCAAAATACAATACAACACGTGCATACACCTACACCTAGTGTACAACACAAAACATACACCTAAACCTAGTGCACAACACAACACAATACATACACCTACATCTAGTGTACAACAAAACATATACATACACCTACACTTAGTGTACAACATAACACATACACCTACACTCGGTGTACAACACAACACAATACACACACAAAGTACAACACAACTAATACACATGTCACAATTCCACGACTACACAACACACATACACAACACCACACGTACACAAAACAACATGTAAAACATGCACACAATACCACATGTATAACATGTACACAATACCACCTATACATATCACCACCTACATAACATGTACACAACACCACCTACACAATGTGTAAACAACGCCACATACACAATGTGTACACAACACCACATGTACACAGAACCACATACACAACATGTACACAAAACCACCTACATAACATCTACACAACACCAAATGTAAATAACACCACATGCACTACATGTACACAACACCACCTACACATAGCACCCCATGTATAACATGTACACGACACCACATGCACACAACACCACATGTACAATCATACACCCAACATCACATTTACATAGCACCATATGTACAACATGCACACCACGCCATATATACAAAGAACCACATATGTAACATGCACAAAACACCATATGTACACAACACTAGATATCCAACATGCGCCCAACACCATATGTACACAACACTGCATATCCAACATGTGCACCACATCATGTGTACACATCATCACATAAACAACATGCACACAGCACCATATATACACAACACTGCATGTACACAACATCACAGGTAGAAAATGTAGAACATATATACAACAATAGTACCACTCATCTAGAGACCACACTACCTCTACCATACAACCTTACTTCTAGTGTCTTTCCACTATTCAATCTTATCCTAACATGTCGCAAATCACATTTCTTTCATTCCACTATTATGTCTTTCAGCATTACCTGCCATAGCATAAACATAGACATAGTACAATCACATAATATTAAATCATATCCACATGATACTGAACTCATAGATCTATCAGGGCTACTCTACCACTTGATTCCTCATGAAACTAGGAACGTCTTCTTTCCATTCACTCACATAAGCGATCATTCCTCCACAAGAATTATCCTTGACAATCATGTCAAACAATGAAATACATACATACATAAATACATACATATTAATATTATCATAAAACAATCACGGTCCCTGACAACCTTGTCCAACAATGACATACATACATATATATACATGTAAACATATATAGACACAACATAATCATGATCACAACATAATTACCAAATATCATAAGGTATAGGTTAAGAGAGCTCCCTTTATCCATGAAACACATGTACAACATAGAGAACAACAGTTCCCAACATAGCTAAGGCATTTGACGCCTCAAATCCATTCACTTTACCTTTCTTGTTACCTTTCTGATGATTGTCCTGCCACCATCCATTTATCCCAATGGACCCAACCAATCCAACCGGTTGTCATATTCTTTCCTGCAGTCACCCTTATGCATGTACCAAGCTTCATCCAGGTCTTAATTGTTGGGTTTCATTCATATCTCCCCAAGTTCCATTAACATTCCTCTTTCCCAACCAATTCCCAAGACCCTCAAAACATAAAAGGAAAGCACAATAAACAAACAATAAGAAAACCATGAAAAATAATACGACACCACAAAGAAAGTGGCATGGCCATGCACCATACATAAACAAAATTGCAAATCAAGCACAAAAAAATCACAAAAGACCGAAAGCACAAACTAGCAAGAAACACCATGACTCAACTACTTGGGTTCCCAATGCTTCCAAAATAAATCTAAACCTGAGCCTTCTCCAAGATTCCATGGTTGTCTTTTTTCATGCAATCCCCTACACCATACTACAATAACACATAACTGTCAGCGTGTAAATAAACATAACGATATACTGGTTACCTTACCCTTTTGTGTCAAGCACACTGCCTTGTAACTGAACATGTACATATATCATCTCTCAAGGGACTCCAATTCCTTGAAAAATCCAACTATAACTAGAAGCCAAATGTTATACTTGTCAAATACATGTTCATGAATATAGCACATATCTACATAATGTTATACAAAATCAAGGTTAAGAAGACTTCCCATTTCCATGCAAAGCACTCATTCATTTATAAATTTTTTTTCCAAACATTGCCAAAGGAATTCTTACCCAATTCCTTCCTTTTACCTTTTACCTTGCTACAATCGAGTCTTTATATGTATTGTCACATCATCCAACTGTTAGTTATATAAACTACTAATACCAAGCATGTTGCTTTGTATCTGTTCACACATGTCAATCATATGTTCCAAAGATCAAGACATCATGTCTATTAATTATCTTCTACCAAAGAAACCATACCAAAATCAATAGTCAACACATAGTCATTAATTTTAATACTACAACTAGAACTCACTTACACTCAAGTACATATCAACTATCTCAACACATAATTTCAGTACAAACATTTTGAAACAAGATCATTCCTTCAAGAAATATTATATACACATACTCATATCATGTAATTAATCAACACTCAAACAACAAATAGATGACATATTAAACACTTAAACAAAAATTGATGACATAATCTAACTCATACCTCAATTTATCTTAGGGGAGGATATCTTGTATGTACAATCAATCTAGATTAGCATGATATAACTTCACAACATATAAAATCAAACATAAATAAGGTCATGATATCCATAACAACAACTAGCTAACATGTTTACATCATAAACTCATAAACAATTGTCATTCATGTATAACAATTACATATTTCAGTCAGTCTAGATTAGTTCAACACAATATCACAAATAGGTCGACTCATACCCGAATTTCATAACCCTAACCGTCTGCATAGGATAATCCAAATTATCATCATACATATAACATCGATATCCTAAGTGCAATGACCATACTTATCAAGTGTATGACCACAATTCATACAACAACAAGTTACTACTATTCATGACTATTTAACACATATGCATACGAACACACTGATTAAATAGAATATATCATATATGTAACAAAAAAAATAGAATAAGAAACATGTATATAACCCTAATGCATATAAAAATTCATTAAATAACAAACTTGCATGCCAAACATACAATACTTGTATGATGATATTCTCTTACTACGAAGTCTAGTTTCACAACCTAGCTCTGATGGTATGTTCTCCTACTCTATCTCAACCAACACATTAGCATCATAACAACCAAGATCATGATTACATAAAATACATATAATTACCTCACAATGCATGCATAACAACATATAAACATTGACATGCATAACAAATGCATATACAACCGACATGCATTCATGACAAATGCATCCCAAAAACAATGTCATCAACTCCTACATGGAAACACAATTGTAACAATGACTACCATCATGCATACATAACAAGCACATATACAACCCACATGCATGCATGACAAACACATTCTTCCCATCCATTCCAAGAGTTGAACCATGCTCTGATACCACTCTTTAACACCCTCGTCCCATATTTACCCAAGTTACTAGCCTACTGGGGTAAACATGTGATGAAGAGTTACTATGATATTATTCAACCTCCTAGATAACCTTAAGGAAGTGGAATAGACAAACCAAAACCCTTAATGACTTCCCTATTAGGTGATATAGAACTCACAAGGGACTAAACCACACTTCTAGATGCTTAGACCCTAAATTAAACCTTTTTTTCAAGTGCCCTGATCTCCTAGATGATGGCACAATTCTGCCTGATTTCGACTGAAACCCTCCAGTCGCATGCATGATTCCTACAAGGGAGTGACTGCAGTCTTTTTCACCCATTTCTATGCATGCGACCATGAGATTTAAGCCACTTTTCAAGCTAGGATCCAGACGTCTACCTAGAACTTAATGAAACTTTCCAAAACCATGAATGACACAAGGAAAAATCCTTCCATACAAATATTGGACAAGAACTTGATCTAACAAGGCCCAGCCATGACATACATTCCATCAAACATATCATGAACATGAAATCTAGAGGTCATAAAGAAGCATATGAACATAAGGATCTGATACTTATATGAAAATCACCAAGAAGATCTAGTGCCTTCTCATAATAGTTGCACTAACATCTATTAGGTCATAAATTCATCATTCATTCATTCATTAATCAAAACATGGTAAGATCCATGACTAATATCTATCATAAAACCATGATTATAACCACCATATAACCATCAAAGTAATAATAATAGAACAACCATTAAATTCTCATGATAACAAGTACATGTACACATGAATCATAAGAAGAGAAGAGGTCTTATTGACATATGTAAACCCAACCAAGTTAGGGATTTCCAAGTACCACCTGACCATAGATTGGGCTGAACCAAATATTTCATTCAACCAATCACTCCCGTGCCATATTCCAAGCATGAATGTGGGACTCACAACAAAACCAACCAGGGCTTCCTGATGCCAAACCACCTCAACCCTCATCAATAGAAACAAGCTTTACCGCAATCCCCACTGGATCACTATGCCCTAAATAAGCATGGATGCCTCCAGATCTCTCCACCTAAACCATGAGGAATTTATCTGTCTCAACCTCTGAGCTTTACCGTGTATCCCAAAATTACAGGTGAAGGGATTCTTAGGTATACGAGGTCACCACCCCCTAGATTTACCATGTATCCCATCTTGATATTCTTAGGCCCAATTAAGGGTACTCCCCTCTAAGCTTTACCGTGTATCCTGCCATTCACTGGTCGAGGATTCCTAGGCTCAATCAAGGTGTTCACAACTAGGTTTTACTATGTATCCCATCCTGGGATTCCTAAGCATTGTGAATAATCCTAAGACCACCCCACTCAGCGTCAAGTCAATATGAAAATCTAGCTCAACCAAATACAATAGAACTCATCACACCATGGTTGTTTAGAAATTGCAAGGCAAGGCTGAAAAGCACAGTCACACCTAGAAAAACCCACTCTAACAACAACAAGAGAACCAAATACACACATGCATGTACCATGCGTACCAAAACTAGCAAGGAAATCATACATGAAACTCGATACCTGCAGGTAATACTACTGTAGCCGCTTGAATCTGACTCTTCCTTGCTTGATCCTTGCTTCATCTTGCTTTCCAGTCCTTCCTTTGCCTTCTTTCGTCCAATGCTATAGTGCTCCCAGAATACTCTAAGTGTACAAGAGTGTGAGAGATATAGAGATAATTAAGAGACAACTCCGCCATATAACTGACAAAAAAAACATGAACTGATCCTCAATTTTTTTTTATCAATGAGGTCTCTATTTTCTTCATTTTCCACTATTTGCCTTCATTTTCCTCATCACATGCAACCTATGACCTTTACCTTCCTTTTCTTTTAATTTTCATTATTTTCATAAATAAAATGCCAATTAATGCCTCTTACCTTTCAAATCCTTTTCCATTTCCTTTTCCAATTTCATTTAGCCATCATAATCGAAGCAAACACCCACTAGGATGTTTTCCCCAACATTCGACTTGGAATACGTGTCCCATGACCTTGGTTTTCTTATTTACTTTTATTAACTTTGTTATATGGAATTTTGACCAGGGTTGTTACATTAAATATTTGTATTTAGGAAATTCCTTATTAGGAAATTTTGTATCATCCTACATTTCAATGAACCACCAAATTTTTAAGCACAAAACCATGGGCACTAAATTTTGTCCCATGCATAATGGCTATACATTCAAGTTCCAATAATCAGTTCCTTTTTCAATTGAATAAGATTGATACGAAAGCTTGATGGTAGATTTCTAACCCCATTTTCTAGCATCCTACCTACACTATCAATAATTACACTATCATCGATTGTTAAAGGATGCATATCTGTAGCCTTTTCATCTGCCACAATCTTCAACCCTTTCTTTGGCTTAAAAACTAAAATATTCACTTTATCAACTGCCTCAGCTAACACTTTTTAAATTAAAAGCACATTCATGAATGGAGACCTCATAAAATTGAAGTTATAGCAATTAAGGGAATATGACTAGGATCACTCGAGTTAAATTATAGGTGCTTTGGAAAATTCTTTGGAGTGGACCAAAATGATGCACCTCCACTTTTTTTTTTTTCATTCTCAGGGAATTTGTAAGTAAGTTTCCTCACGCAATTTGAAAAATAGTCCTTAAACCCGAGTCATTTCCAAAATTCACAGTAGTAAGATCCAAACAATGTTGAAATTACTTCAAGACAATATGAAAGAACAAATATGTAGTATTTGAATATTTATTTCTTCTTGCCCAAGCCATTCAATATTCAAATGTTACACATTTCTCTAAAACCAAACACTCAACAACATGCTCCAAGAGTTCTCGAGCACGAGAATTTCTTATTGACTTGGTAGTTGCTTTGTATTTTTCTACTTTCATAAGAAAGGAATTTTCTTTAGCTGGTTTTTTCTCTAATAAACCCTCAAACTTTGACCTTTCCCATGTTAGATAATAGTCAATATTATGTGGAAATGAGTGAAATGTGCACATGGGTGCCTACCTTTCTAGAGGATATTGTGGTGCTCCATAGCTCTTAGTTAAGTGAGGAATAATCATTTGAGTAAATACACCCATAATGTACATAAAACATATCATTTCCATTGTATAGAGAATTTAAAATAACATCGAATTGTCCCAAAAAGAATGATTAATTTTATTTTTTTTTACTTTTTTTTTGTGGGATAACACGAATTTGCAATGCTTTAAACTTTAGATGTGGATTGATTGTAGTCATTTCTGATGCAACCACTGTTTACCTAGCCTACCTAATATTCCAATCCTAGATGAGGAATTATCTACCAATATTACTCTTCTCAATAACATCATCAACTTTTATAAATGTTTTCATTGGCTCCCAAAAGAGGCTCCTATGAGGAATACATTTATAAGAAGCTCACATCCAATTGTGGTTGCAATTTGCAAGAAGTCTTCTGCCAACTATGAATTTAACTTTCAGTTTGTCTAGTTCAATGTGTTATAGTTCCTTGCAAGCATATTTACAAGTCCAACTATAAGATCCATATGATAGTTTGTATCAATCATCCTATATCCCAATTATAAAGCATCAAATGTTCAAGAACAAAACCATGCGTGATATATTTCTTCCTATGCATAATGGCTATATGTTGTAGTTGCAAATAGAGTTTAAACAATAATACTAACTTTCTATAAAAAATAGCTTGAGATTAATAAAATAACCAACTAAAACTAAATTTAATAATTTCTTTTCAAACTGAAGTACGATTCATATGCAACCTTAATGACAGATTTTTAACTCCATTTTATTTTGTGTTAATTAAATTACCAATCACTACACTATCATCAATTTTCAAAGGATGCATATATATAGCCTTTTTATCTATTAAAAATTTCACCCCTTTCTCTGGATTTTAAACCGAGGCTTTGGAAAACGCTTTAGAGTAGACTAGCATTATGTGCCTCCACTTGTAGTTTCATTATCATGGAATGTGTGGGTGATTAAACGGTTTATGAAATCTAAAGAAGATTCATTTGAGAGTACTCTGCGAAAGAGTACCCTTCGAAGTAGGAAATCATTATCTAACAGATTAAATATTTGTATTTAGGAAATTCCTCACAAGGAAACTTCTTCAAAGTTGGGATATGTTGTGGTTTTTGTTGGAAAAACTTAGAGGGTGGAGTGAATCAATATATCTTAGCGATTAACACTTTATTAATATTTTTAGAGCATGAGTTAATATTCAGTTATTATTATTATTGTTCAGTAAGAGCAATAAACAACAATGCAAAATTAGAGACAGTGAGCACAAGATTTTTAGGTAGAAAACCCCCTTCAAGTGAAAAACCACCAAATTATTTTCTAATAATTTCTTTAATATTCACCCCCAAATGAAAAGAAATCTACGAATTCCTAGAACTCTAGAAAAACATTCTTCTCCAGCTCCCATTGGAAGGATGCCCTAATGCCCTGGTTTTATTAGTAGTTAGTTGAATGGATGGTCCAATACACTAGCGAGCCACAACTTGCCCTAGCACCACCCTACCACCTTGAGATGTTTACAGGCCCCATCCTAAAGGTGACTTCATTCCGCATCGTAGCACCATCGTTTAACCCTATAAAGACAAAAATTAAATATAAAAGCGTGGACTCCGGTACCAGCGATAATGATCAACGTTAAAATGACATTACAATGATTTTCTTTGACTAATTGACACATTAGAACCTAAAACCTTGTCCTGAAAACTAAGAACTCTTAATAAAAAAAAACCTTGTCCCAAAAATTGCCTCCAACTCAGGGCAAATAGACGTACTCTTTATAGAAATTACAATATTTTATACAACAGCTTGTTCAATGACCTATAACTTCTGCCTTCACAGCCGATTTGAAGGTGATGATGAAATTAATGTCTAATATTATGTAATAATGTGAGATGCCAAACTGTCCCACAATGATCTACCTTTCATAATATGTTTATACTCTCCTTGATGATAAAGTTGTATTGAAATGAAGACAGTCTTGTAGGTCCCAGCGTTTGATGTCTTGCTTCCTTACTTGATGTCGCTATTGGATGTTATCTTCATGAAATTGTTCTATTGCAGTAGTTGAGGGCACTTGAATTATGTTAAAACTACATTGAAACAAGCCCAACCAAAGACCCAATCACCAAAGGAAAATAACCAACCCTTTAACAGAATTTACCTTTGCCTGCAATGATGGTTAGTGCAACACTAATAAATGTGACCATATCATAAATATATACAACAATTTTGGTACAATAATAATACCACAAATACATACCTATATATTGTTATTCAGGACATATGTAATACTTTGTTCAAATTGACATAATGATTCTAAACTTTGATGTAAGAATACCCAATATGTAAGAACCACAACAATGTTTAACTGCTTCACTATAGAATGATCATGCTAATTTATTTTGATGTATGTTGTCCATATAATCACTTGTTTTAATAGGTCGGCTTGCAAGGAGGGCTCAAAAATATATGAGTATTCGCATACTCATTGTTGTTTATGCTTGAGACAAATAAAACATGTCTGCAAGAATTTGGTGAATTTCTAAAGTCAAAATATATCAGGTATGCACCATCGAGATATTTGATTTTCACCTCTTTTATACACAAGTTAGGCCTTAATGGACGGTCGAGTATGTTAGATCAAGCCAAGACATCTTCTTGTTTACACAACATTGTAATTCAACTTGATATAGACTTTGTAGCCTTTTGAAATCTTTCATTGTCCTATTTTTCATGCTCTTTAAGAGTTTATTGCATGTGTATAATTTGAATCAAATATAGGATGCTTTTAAAACATTTTACTTGATGTAAACTAAAGTGATTCATCCTTCATTTTAAGCCTTTTCTCTTGAATACCTGTAAAGATAATTCGCTAATTGAAAATCCAAAATGTAAGAATGATTCCCAAAACCCCAAACTTTAGATTTTTGCGTTAATTCTCCTAGGGTGACCAAAATTTCAGATGCAAAGTATTCACATATTCTTTGTTCTTTCCCTACCAATTAAGGTATAATAAGTCTCCTTTTTATAGACCTAGAAGGGGCTCTTTTAAGAGGTGACTATTGGATATTATATAATTTTAAGTTTCTTTAAAAAATAATCATTGAAGGGCTCCATTATGTAGATGTTACAGTAGGCATTACTACAAATTTAAGGATTACAAATTTTACATTAAATGAGCCTTATAATTTAAGGAAGGAGGATTGTAAGATTTATGTGGGTTTCACATATTTTAAATGATGAAGGTCTTATATATAAATAATTTTTACTTTAGTAATAATATATCCATCTAAATAACTTTTAAGTTAAATATTTATGTTAAACAATTAATGGTTGGCTTAGTGCATATGGTCCCACCCAAGTGTGAAGTCAATGATTGGTTTATACCTTTGGAAGTTGAAGTTATTAAAATTATACATGGTGATATTACAATGAGAATGTAACATATATTGAAAACCATTGGTGAATAAATTGCCATGTCTCTACCCCCTGTGGTTTTAGCCCACAAAACTTGGTCTTCAATTTTAAACTCAATTTTCTCTCAAACCAGAAGGAACCATGGGGCATACCATATATCAATTTAAACATCTGGTCGAGGAGAACCTATCTAAAATGATCCTAACATGAGATTCCATGAATTTCCATGTCAAATGTTCCATTGAAGATCAGGGTAGCTCATGGTACTGATTAGGTTGACATAAATGGCAATCACCTATCAACAATATACCCCTTTGACATTGATGGCAACACAATTACTCCTCATGTGACCATAAATCCCCCTGACACAATGCTTATAGCCTTCCTAATTCTTTCTCTCTCCCCCTTTGACATCAATGGAAAAGGGTAACTCCACCTAACAAAATTCTTCTCCTGTGGACTTGTAATCTACCTCAACTCCCCCTATCTACTTGACTATAGAAAATAATCATCTAATGGGAACTTGGGAGAATCCCAAGCTTCTAGCGAAGACACTCAAATGCCTCATGTGGTAAAGGTTTGGTAAATATGTCATTGATTTGTTCTTTCATCCCAATGTATTCACCCTTGATTTTTTTCTCAACAACCTGATCTCTAACAAAATGGTACTTTATCAGAATGTGTTTCATTTTTGAATGCATCGAAGAATTCTTGGAGATATTGATGGTGTTGGTGTTATCACATAATATTAGAATGGGAATCATCAAACTTCACTTGAAGATCGTGTAAATTTTGTTTCATCCAGAGGAATTGGGTACAACAAGAAGTTGTTGCTATGTATTTTGCTTCCATCGTGGATAATGAGACTGAAGATTACTTCTTTCTCAACCACAAAACAAGACAACCACCTAGATAGAAGTATTTTCCACTAGTTCTCTTGTTGGGTTGTGTTATATTCTTTCCACGACTAACCTACGTAGTGAACTGGGGGGTTAGAGGGGGGGCGGAGCCCCACCTTCATTGCGCCGATTGCGCAGCAGGGGGGTCACAGGGGGGGCGGCAGCCCCCCCTGTCCGGGGAGTTTGAGGGGGGGCGGGTAGCCCCCCTCTACGGGGTTCGGCGGCAGCGGCCCGCAAATTTTTTTTTTTTTGGACCCTATATTAGGTTGGGCGAACCTACCTAATGGTTTTTCGGTCCATGGTTTTGGATGCGATGGTTTTTCGGTCCATGGTATTGGATGCTTCGGCATGTATAAATATGTATTGTAACATTGAAAGGAATAGAATGAAAAATCAAGCTGGTAGTCTCGCTTTTGAGATCCAGTGGGAAATCTCCGTGTATATGTGTTTTATGTGTTATGCTCTCGCATTTTTATTTTTCCTGTGATTTAGAATTCGTATGCAGGTAATTTCTATACGGGGTTAAAACCTACATCTCTTACAATCATCAACACTTCCTGCCCAGTCTACATCAGTATAAGTCTTGATGGTTAGCTCATTTCCTTTAGGATACCATAGTCCATATTCTATTGTTCCCTTAAGATACCAAAAAATCACTTTTAAAGAAGTGACATGGGATTCCTTTGGTACTACTTGGAATATTGCAACTTGCCCAATTGCCTGCATCACATATGGCCTAGAAGTTCTTACATATACAATACTATCAATATTAAATCTATAAGTTCTCTGATCCACATCTTTGGATGAGTCATCTATGATCAACTTGCAACTTGTCACCATTGGGGTGAGAACTAGCTTGCAATCTTCCATTTGAAATCTATTCAACATTTCCTTGATATATTTGGTTTGACAGATAAATATTCCCTTTTCTTGCTGAGATATTTGAAGTCCCAAAAAGTATGTTAACTCGCCAAGCAGTGACATCTCAAACTCACTCTACATATTTGTAGAATTTTTTTACTTAACATATCATCATCACTCCCAAATATTATATCATCCACATATACTCTAATAATCGTTAGAATATCATGTTCAAACCTTACATAAAGGTTATTATCTACATTTCCCTTATTGAATCCTTGTTGTTGAAAATACCTGTCAAGACGGACATATCATGCTCTGGGTGCCTACTTGAGACCATACAACACCTTATTTAACTTGCAAACATAATCTTTCTTGTTAGTGAGAAAAAATATTTTAGGTTGTTCTATATATACTTCTTCTTCTAATTATACATTTAGAAATGTTGATTTCATATCCATTTGATAAACTTTGATCTTTCTCAAACATGCATAAGCCAAGAACATCTTTATATCTTCCATTATAGTAATGGGAGAAAACGTTTCTTCAAAATAAATTCCTTCAACCTGCGGATATCCTTTGCAAACCAACCTTGCCTTGTTCCTGGTAACTTGTCCATCCTCATTTAACTTGTTCCTAAAAACCCATTTTGTCCCTATGAAATTTTTATCTTCTGATCTTGGGACCAATTCTCAAGTGTAATTCTTCTGAATTTTATCCAATTATTCATTCATAGTAGCTAACCAATGTTCATCTTGAGTGGCTTCTTCAAAATTGTTTGGCTCAAATGTAGCTAAGAGAGCAAGATGGGCTTGTTGTGGTACAAGGAGTTGGTGATTTATTCTAGTTCCTATTCCTTCATTGAGACCCCCAATGATATGATTTGATGGATGATTCTTTGGGGGCCTTTGGTGGTGTTTCTTGTTCAACCCGTTGTTCATCTCTTATCTCTTCCTATTTGGTAATTGCTTCCTTATTCAATTGTGCTTGCTTTGGGAATTCTTCTTTGACCTTTTCTGGTTCTAACTCATGTGTCGTTGGTTTGCTTGAAGAGGAAATTTCCTAATTAAATTTTAAGCCATAATCCTCATTAAATGTTACATTGATGCTTTCAACTATTCATTCAAGTATTTGATTGTAACATTTATAAGATTTTCCTTTGCATGATGACCAACAAAAATACCTTCATCTACTCGAGAATCAAACTTTTATGTTTCCTGATTTTCTCTTTTAATGTAGAATTTGCTTCCAAATACCCTAAAATATTTGACATTTGTTGGTCTTCCTTTCCAACGTTTGCATGGATTCATATCACAATAGTTTCTAAGAAGGCTTCTGTTTAAAATAAATACAACTGTATCAATTGCTTGAACCCAAAAAATTTCATCTAATTTTGAATCATTTACAATTGTTCTAACCATTTACTACATAGTTCTATTCTTCCTTTCAACAATTCCATTTTGTTCTGGTGTTATGGTTGTTGAGAACTCCCTTTTTATTCCATTTTCTTCACAAAAACGCTGAAATTATTTGGAGGTAAATTCATCGTTGTTATCAGATCTAAAATATTTAATCTTTAAATCAGTTCATTTTCAACCATTTCCTTGTAGATCTTGAAACATTCATATGCCTTAGAATTTTTATTCAAGAAACTAACATCCGTCATCTTGGTATAGTCATCTATCATTAGCATAAAATATAATTCACCATTTAATCCTTTAGTCATCATTGGTCCACATAGATCAGTATGTATTAATTCCAATGGTTGTGATGTGAAGTGTTATTTTGTCTTGAAATAAATGAAATTTCTCTCACAAAATTATTTTTTCTAATTCTAATAAGGTTTTCAAAGTTTATATGTCCCATTCATTTATGCCATAGCCAACTCTCATCTTCTTTTTCCAAGAAACATCCTTTAATGACCTCATCCAAGGTGTATGTGTCATTTGGAACTCTACTTGCAGTAGCCACAAGTTGACCAAATTTTTATTTTCTTATTTCACATTTCCTTGTGCCAAATAACATGTATGTCCTTGATCACACATTTGTCCTACAGTGAAGAAAATATTATTCATATTTTCAACAAGAAGCGCATATTTTTCTATAGCATCCTTGCTTCGAAGCTTGATAGTTCCTGTTCCTATGACATTTGAAGATCCATCATTTCCAAATGATATTGTTCTATATTTTCCTTCCTTTAAACATATAAATTTATTCCTATCTCGAGTCATATGTGTAGAACAACCATTATCAGTATACCAAACATTCTTTTTACTTTGAGGCTTCAATGCAAGAGCACACCTTTCAGTTTCCTTCTTCTAGAATTGTTCTTTCTAATGTTGTTGTGATTCCCTTGAGGGGAGAATAAACCTACAATCCTTAGCCAAATGTCCAAAGTTGTTGCATTTATAGCATTCTACTTCATTTCTTAACCAGTCAAATTTGTTATAATTTTTCCTCAAGTTTGCTTGTGGATTTTTGGAATAGATTCCAAATTTTGTTTCATAAGTATGACAATCTATAGCTATATGCCCAGAACTTCTACATGAATAAAAAAAACTTTAAAAAGTAAGTTGATAACTAGGAGGAAACCTTCTTCAGAGATTCCTTTTTCAAGAGCCTTCTTGTCTATCTTGAACTGTTTTTTGGTTGGGAACCATCCTTGCTTGGTAAATCCTTTAGAATAGCTTTTTTGTGCATTTTCCCCTTTCAGAGTTTGAACCCTTTTCAAGGATTTCTTTGTAGCCTAGACCAGTCTTGTCATTGCATGACCTTTGGTTACTGATGAGCTCATCTAAAGTTTTAGAACTGTTAGAAAACAAATTCAAAACATTTCCATTTTTTACTTCGTTTCAAAGAGATTCTATTTGGGCTTCTAGTTCTTCCCTTGCATCGTTGCTTTCTTTTAACTCATTCCTGAGCGATTCTTCAATTCCTTTTGCTTCTTCTAACTTTAGTTTGAGGTTGATGATTTCTTCTGCATTCCTTATGTTGAGATTCTTTTCCTCCTTCAATTCAGTTTCCAAAGAATTAAGATTTTTCCTTTATTATTTTAGTTCTTTTATAATTCTGACAACTTCATTTTGAAATTCGATTTGAGTCATTTCATCTTTTTCATATTCTTATTTCTCAGATTCTTCCATCTTGTTATGCTTAGTCATAAATAATAATCTTTCTTTGTTTTCTTCATCACCGTCACTTTCTTCTTCAGATGAGGAACTATCTTCCTTGGAGAGGAATCTTTTCTTAAAATCTTTCTTCTTACCTTGGTTGGTGAAATTTATTTGCCCTTTCTTTCCTTTTGTAAAAGTTTTATTCTTACGAGGGAACTTAGTAGAAAAATGACCTATGTCACCATAGTCAAAACATACTAATGGAAGTCTTCCTTTATACTTACCTATTCCTCTTTTCATCTTCCTTGTAATGTATGCAAAGTATTCATCTAAAAGTCCTACTTCTTCTTCAACTTGTTCCTATTTGCAACAACTAGATCTAGGTTTGGATATTTGTTTTCCCTTCCTAGTTTCCTTGGATGCTATGAATGCAGTTTCTATATTAGATGAGCCATATTATTATTCAATCCTCATTTCATAAGATGTAAGTATCCCATGTAGTTCATACGTACTCAAGTTTCTTAAATCTGATCTATCTTCTAATACTGAAACCTTAGTATTAAATCTTAATGGAAGAGTTCTAGTGACTTTCCGAACAATGACCTTCTTATCAACTAGTTCTCCTAATTCTTCCAAGGCATTTTTAATTTCATCTACATGTTGAAAGTAAGTTGTGATGTTCTCATCTTCTTTCATCCTTAGTTGTTCAAATTGAGCTCTATAAATTTGAATTTTTTCTTCCTTAACCTTCGAGCCTCCTACATATATCTTCTAAAGCATGTCCCGTACCTCAGTTGTTTTATAACCCAATACCTTAACATAGACAAATTGAGTGAGTTTAGTTATAATAAGATCCTTTGCTTTAACATCATTTATGATATTTTTCTTATCATGTTCATCTTTTGTTGCTTGGTAGCCCTGGTTGACAATTTCCAAAACTTCATATCCTTGTGCAATTAAATGAACTTGCATAATTCTACTCCAAAGTGCATAGTTATCTCCATTAAATATAGGGAATTTATTTTTGGTGTACTCCATGATCTCCTTCCGATTTTTAAACTTATACTAAATGAACCAAGCTCTGATACCAATTGTTGGAAACATTGAGAGGGGGGTTGAATAAGTGTTTATTAGAAATTAGAAATTTATTAATATTTTAAGAGAATTAGTTAATATTTAGTTATTATATTGTTCAATAAAAGCAGTATACAACAATGCAAAAATACAGATAGTAGGCATAATAGTTTTAGGTGGAAAACCCACTCTAGGTCAAAAACCACCGAATGCTTTTCTAATAAGTTATTTAATCTTCCGCCCCAACTGAAACAAAAGCTACCACTTCCTAGAACTCTAGAAAAACATTCTTCTCCAGCTCCTACTAGAAGGACGCCCCAATGCCCTAGTTTTATCAGTAATCAGAAGAATGGATGCCCCAACACCCTAATGAGCCACAACTTGCCCTAACACCACCCTACCACCCTGAAGTGTTTACAACCCCCAACCTAAAGGCAACCTCTTTCACCAGCCTAACAACACCCTACCACCCCTATAAAGACAAAAATTAAATACAAAAGTGTGGAATCCTGTAACAGGGACAATGATCCACATTACAGTAATATTGCAATGATTGTGTTTGACTAATTGACACACTAGAGCCTAAACCCTTTTCCTAAAATTTAAGAGCTCTTAATAAAAAAAAAATCCCAAAAACTGCCTCCTTCAACTCTGGGCAAAGAGACAGACTCTTTACAAAAATTACAATATTTTATACAATAGCTTGTTCAATGACTTGTAACTTCTTCCTTTGTAGCTAATTTGAAGCTGATGATGAAATTAATGTCTGATCTTTTGTAATACCATGAGATGCCAAATTTTCCACAATGATCTTCCTTTGATAATATGTTTATACTCTCCTTGATGATGAAGTTGTATTGAACTGAAGAAAGTCCTGTAGGTTTCACTGTTTGGTGTCTTGTTTCTTTACTTGATGTCCCTGTTGGACATTATCTTCATGCAACTATTCTATTGCAACAGTTGAGGGTGCTTGAATTATGTCAAACCGACAATGAAACAAGCCCAAATTATGACCCAATCCCCAAAGGCAAATAACCAACCCTTTAATAGAATTTACCTTTGCCTACAATGATGGTTAGTGAAACACTAATAAATGTGACTATACGATAAATATATACAACAATTTTGGTACAATAATAATACCACAAATACTTAATAGTATCTTGCTGTTTAGGACTTATGTCATACTTTGTTCAAATTGAATTAAATGATTCTAAATCTTTGATGTAAGAATACCCAATCTATAAGAACCACAAAAATGCTTAACTGCTTCACTTAACTACTTCACTGTAGGATGATCATGTTAATTTGTTTTGATGTATGTTGTCCAGATAATCACTTGTTTTAACAGGTCGGATTGCAAGGAGGGCTCAAAAATATATGAGTATTATCATACTCCTTGTTGTTTATGCTTGAGACAAATAAAATAGGTCTGCAAGAATTCAGTGAATTTCTGAAGTCAAAATATATCAGGTTTGCACCATGGAGATCTTCGATTTTCACCTCTTTTGCACACAGGTCAGACCTTAATGGAAGGTTGAGTATGTTAGATCAAGCCAATACATCTTATTGTTTACAAAACATTGCAATTCAACTTGAGATAGACTTTGTAGCCTTTTGATATATTTCGTTGTCCTAGTTTTGATGCTCTTTAAGACTTTATTGCATGTATAGAATTTGAATCAAACATAGGATACTTTTAAAACATTTTACTTGATGTACATTAAAGTGAGTCATCCTGCTTTTTAAACCTTTTCTCTTGAATACATGCAAAGATAATTTCCTAACCAAAACTCCAAAATGCAAGAATTATTCCCCAAACCCCAAACTTCATATTTATACATTAATGCTCCTAGGGTGACCGAAATTTTAGATGCAAAGCATTCACACATTCTTCATTCTTGCTCTATTGATTAAGGTATAATAAGTATCCCTTCGTAGACCTAGAAGGGGCTCTTTTAAGAGTTGACCATTGGATATTATATAAGTTTAAGTTTCTTTAAAAAAAAATCATTGAAGGGCTCCAGTAGGTAGACATTAGAGTAGGCATTACTAGGAATTTAAGGATTACAAATTTTACATTAAATGAGCCTTGTAATTTAATGAAGGAGGATTGTAAGATTTATGTGGTAATCACATATTTTAAAATCATGAAGGCCTTATACATAATTTTTTTTTTACTTTAAGAATAATATTTCCATCTAAATAACTTTTTAGTTAAATATTTATGTTAAAGAACCAATGATTGGCTTAGTTCATATGGTCCCACCAGAGTGTGAAGTCAATGATTGGTTTACTACCTTTGGATATTGAATTTATTCAACTTATACGTGGTGAGATTATGATGAGAATCCCTGTCATATATTGACAACCTTTGGTGGATAAAGTGTCATGTCTCTACCCCCTGGGGTTTTAGCCCACAAAACTGGGTCTTCAATTTTTAACTCAATTTTCTCTCAAACCATAAGGAACCACTGGGCGTACCATATACCAATGGAAATATATCGTCAAGAGAATCTATCTAAAAGGATCTTGATACAAAATTCCATGAATTTCCATGTAAAATGTGCCATCAAATATTGGGGTATCTCCTGGTGCTGCTTGGGTTGACATCAATGAAAACCACCTATCTATAGCTTTTCTCAAGGCTCAAAGAAAATACAGATCATGTTGTGAGACATGGTCATGGGAATTTTCTGAAAGGCGAAAGAATGATATTTAAAAAGAAGCTTTTGCCTCACAAACAATTAGTGGCAATATTTGAAGCACGTGTTGTTGGAATTAAACATCCACGCCATAGAAGCAAGACCCCCAATATTTATAGCTTCACTTCTACTTAATACATGCAAATCTGTAATTTTAAGCATAGAAGTTTGACTGTTAGGGGAAACTTGGGCCTTCCTAGTTTCGACATGTGCCAAGTACTCAAGTTTAGATTGGCACTTGACTCTCTACCTGGCCAAATTCACAAAGCCTTCATCTGCCTTCCAAAACTTATAAGATTGCACTCGAGTTTCTTTGGACATTTATCCCTCCATATATTTTCTTCTCCATTGGTTCTAGTAATTTTTTGTAGGAGATTACTTTCTCTACAAGTTTTTTGATATGCATAGGATTAAATGTCATCTGCAATATTCTAAAGATTTATTACTAAATAAAATCTAGCCATGCAGGCTTACTCACTCAACTTATAATTTCCATTTACGTTGTACTTGATTTATTTTTAATAGGGTTATAATATCATAGTTGGATATATTATAGAGAACATTAATATGGATTACAATATAGTCTAAAAGAACATAGACCTTGAACAAAGTGATTGTTTTTTTTTCCATTATGGAAATGTATTAAAATTTAATGCATGTATCTCATATAGTTTTCACTAGAGTCAATAAGGAGCACAACCAATGTTCGCTTTGTGATATTGTAACTTCGATCCTACCCAATATGTACAAATCTAGGCTTTTGAGCATGGAAGTTTAAGTCTTTAAAAAGCATCGGGCATTCCTAAAATTGATAGAGGCCTTTAATTAGCCCACGTAACACTTTAATTTAATTATTTTACTCATTGTGTCTCCAAGGTCGATCTCAATTTCATCACTTCTAAATTTTTCTCATTCTTTAAATCTAGTTTTCTTTTTGATTTTTTTTAATCCTTTTGGTTCAGAGCCTCTTCTCTAATAACAATGGAACTTGTAACACCATTGGAAGAAAAATCAACACTTGGCTCTCCAATAATTATAGTGCTACAAAAATCATACTTATTTGTAGGAGCTCCACTTTTGAGAGAGCCCTTGGAGCACCTACTATCATCCACTCAACTAATGGATGTTGTTGTATTTGCACCTAATTGTAGTGCATACTGGATATTATTTTAATTGTACCCACTGGTAATTAAAAAGTATATTAATTCCTTGAAATTTATCTTTGCTTGTTGAATATGACTTGTATGGATTAGTTCAGGTTAGCACAAGCATCATGTGAAAGTATTCAAACTTTAAATGTTGTTGTATCCTGACTTTGATGACAAAACACATTGAATTTATTGATACTCTTAGCCCAGCTGGAAGTGATGGTTAAATATGACTATTCAAATAGGAATACATCATTTGTATCCATAGCAAAAAAAATTCCATTAATTTTGGTATAATTAAAACAAGCCCTGGTACACTTATTCATATTACCAAGAACCTCTAGATATGTGGTGTTTTCCACAGTGCTACCAAGTCCATCTCTAATATTGTCAAGAGAAGAATTATTGTGAAAATTGAAAACTATTTAAATAATTTTGAATATGCATCACGTTCATGTGGAGATTATTGGTAGCACCAACTATAAAAAAATATGGAAACTGGTTACAAACTTATTCATTATACTTTCTTCGAGCTAACATGGAGGTTGTAGGTGTCATTATTGTTATAAATATAATCAAATTTTATAGATTTTAGGTGCTATTTTTTCATGACATAAGTGGTGATCTCCTACATACTGATATATTAGAACTATTCAACATTTGATGGTTAAATATGACTTGAATGGCTTATTTTAGGTTAGCACATGAATCCTATGAAAGAATTCAAACTTTAAATGTTTTTGTATCAGGGCTTTGATGATGAAATACACTGAATCAATTGATACACTTAGCCCACTTAGAAGTGAGTTGTTTTACCTAAACAAGCACACATAATTAGTGAGCAATCAAAGCTAGTTGCGAACCCAGAAACAAAGTGAGCATGTACATGTGTGCCTAAAATAACTTATGAAATAAAAATATTGATGTCTCCTAATGATATTCTCAAGCAATATAGTAAAAGGATTGTTTATCGCCATTGTTATGTACAACTTTACTTTATATACTCCACCATATTCTTGCCTTTCCAAAATCCAAATAGTAGAAGTATTGCAAGGTCAATGTCATGACTATGGTAAAATTGGAATTGGTATAATAAAGTGTCAATATCAAGCGTGCATGCTAAAAAAGCACACTTTACTACATAAATGCATTTGAGGATCATTGGCCAATTCCATGAGTATAATAATGATTAAAACCATAGTTTGAAGGAACCATACAATAGTTCATTGTAATAAAATTTCGTTATTATATTTCTTCTTTAATATTCTTTGTTCTACTCATTGATCTCCTTCATATGGTTAAAATATATTATTCATTTGATCAAAAGAAGTTTATATTCATGTTGCATATAACCATGATAAATTTGCAGTGAAAAATGAGAGTATACTAGAGACACATATGCCTATATTAAAGAAAAACAATTTCTCATATTGCACATTGATAAGTGGCTATCAATGTATAGATAAACATAACCAATATTATTCCATTATTTATCCACTTTTGTCTCTTCTTCTCTTTGAAGTAATAATCAATGTTTAGTGTCCTGTGATAGCATATCTTTCTTTGCATCATTTTGTGATGATTTCATCCTTTGGTAGGAGAATGAATATTCATTTTTACCTAGACTTAAATTTTAACAATGAACTACCCTTTATTTACAACATGGATACAACTTGGAGATAACCCAAGCAGGGTCCCCATGTATATAATTTGAATAGGTTTCTTCCATTTAAACTTGACCATTTCTCATTGTCCATCTTCTCGCTTCTAAAAAATTGGTTTGAGGGGTGATATCAAACCCCATATTTACTTTCCATCTAGAAATATCCACATATCTCATCTTCAATATGGGAACCATTGTACAAGGAAGAGTGCCATTTTACAAGGACTAGTTTTTGAAATTTCATTGTAAGAAATTTCCTTGTAAATGCAAATTTGATTTAAATAGATTCTAGATATTTCACTATTATTTCATGTCTTGAGCTACCATTTAATTGAACTCATTTGTTTTTATCTTTGCTTGAATACGTTAGTTTTTTGTATATGAGGATGTTTTAACACATTTGTGTCCAATCTCAAAGGTCTAATTCTAGTGATTGCTTCACACAAAATGAATATTGTTGCCTTTGGTGGATATGATGGAACGTATTTCCTAGCCAAAAATGAATTTTGTTTAGAACTACATCACCATCCCCACTCCTAACATTATATTTTATTTCTTACTATTGTTGTACCATCTAGCTTGTACCAATACTAATATATAATAATTATAAATATATAATATATATATAAGATATTGGAGTTATCTCATCTGTTGTCATTTTTTAAAGTATGGATTGTTGGACAAATTTGAATACGTATAAGTGTCTTTGGACATGCACTGACTTTGTTTATAGTTGATGTTTTGAATAATATTGTATTATATTCAATATTTAGTTAATTTTATGATATGAATTGAACCGTTAGATAGAAAAAGGAAATATTTAACATGTTCATGCATGAACCATGTTTGGAGGAACAAATCTTTCAACAAATATAATTTTGTATTTGTGCTAATTTAACATAATTATCATCTTGAAATAAACAATTTGAAATGTTTCTTTATATGTGGCTACATTCTCCTTGGAATTATTGAATAAAATTGATAATGGAAAACCAACTATAAAATAGTAAGTGTTCTTGTTTTGTATTTGGGCATAGGTTCATTAACTGATCAACCTTTAAATTCATTGATCATATGGAACACAGCTCTATTTCTCCACCAAACTAGATCAACTTTGAAGAGAGTTTGATAATGGTAACTTGAAAAATGTTATGTGGTAATGTAAGTTAATGATTTTTTTTCTTTTTCCTTTTGGGGGGTGGGGGGTGGGGTGGTCTATAGTTTAATCAAATTGTACATTGGATGTTTTTGTATTGAAAATGGTAATTAATGAGTCAAACAAACAATTATTGGCAAAATTGACTTATTTTTTGTTTGTTCATGTTATAACATGTTTAAATCCATCTGATTTTTAAAAATGGTAGTATTAATGATGTTTGAATTAGTTAAAATTAAGTTTGAATGATAATAAGAGTTAGATTAGAAATATGATTCCTTAACTACATTAGGAAATTTTATAGCTAAGCCGTATAGTTCTAATGAAAAGATTGTAATTTTCTAATAGTTCATTAGAAAAAATAAAAATATAACATTACATAACAATATATAACATTAATATATAAGAAATATTTTTCAAAAATATTAAGAAGTGCTTTTATAACATAAAAATAACAATATAAGAATAATACAACATAAGAAAATATATAATATAACATTAACATTAAAATATATATAAACATAATATAAACAATATCAATACAAAAATATAACAAGAAATATAATCTAACAAAGCATAATTAACCACATAAAAAATAAAATAAAAAATTGTACAAGTCTATGTTTCCTTAAATTCAAGACAACATAATACATAGGCTATAAATTTATGGTCCAATATAAATTTCTAGGAAAAAGAACTAGATTTAATTTAATATCATGTGTTCCATTCACATGAAATGTGTTAGTGGAATATGTTCAATAATGGTACCATGATCTTCTATTAATAATTTCCATTGTCTAGTTTTTTTCTACTCTTCAATTCTTTCAACTACAACAAAGTTGCTATGACCAAATGACTATATTGGGCACATATAACATCTGACTGGTAGTCTTGAAAAATAATGTGGTCTTTACATTTATTTACTTCTTCAAAGAAATTTCCCAATAACTCTATTGAACCAAGTGGATATGTATAATTTGAAGGATATTTATACTCTCGTAACAATGTGCTTTTCGACTTAGTGCATCGTAATAACTAATAATGCACTTTTTCTAGATTATCTTCTAGCGCAATGACAATAAATACATCACCTTATCTAACCATATGAGAAAGACGATCATAATCCTTATCAATCACAACCACTTCATTTTCCATCTCCTCATCAATAAAACTTGGAAGTGGGGGTAGTAGTGTTAGTTCTTCATGTATCCATGGTTTGACATATTTTCTATTGTGGTTTACACACTCAATGGTGGAGCCCATATCATCAATGCATGCAGGACAAAAGAAAGAGTACTTATGTTTCTGAATTGAGAGTATATTTTTCATTTTCTCGCTTCTAATGGAGTGAAAACGTCTTGTTCCATGTATTTATTGAATATATTAACATCGACCATTGGAATATTCCAAAAATACCAGCTTGACCAACAAACTCATGTAAGTCAAATTTAGTGATTTATAATATATCATTTCGATAGAAAAACACATGTACACACACATGTGTGTGTGTGTGTGTGTGTGTGTGTGTGTGTGTGTGTGTGTGTGTGTTGTGTTCGTGCGTGTGTGTTGGTGTGTGTGTTGTGTGTGTGTGGTGTGTGGGTGGGTGTGTGTGTGTGGTGTGTGTGGGTGGGTGTGGGTTGTGGTGTGTGGTTTTGTGCGTGCGTGTGTGTGTGGTGTGTGTTGTGTGTGTGTGGTGTGTGTGTGTGTGTGTGGGTGTGTGTGTGTGTGTGTGTGTGTGTGTGTTTGTGCGTACACTTACCTATGCACATGATTCATCCTTGGATTCGATGAATGGCCTAAATTTTTCTTGCATCAATTAACGACATCATTTGAATATAGAAGTCGGGAATCCCCTCGATTCAATTGATGTCTCCTAAGTGCACTTTTTATGCATGCGTAAGCACCATCATGCTCTCCTTTTCCGTGTCTTGTTTCAAAGAAATTCCATGTAGAACAAATTTCAGTTTCGTTATGAAGGAGAGACAACTAAAGGAATGGTCATGGTGATTTAAATGGACTAGCACAATCATCTGTCCATACCCTAATGTTGTTTGAAAGTGATCTGCCATTCCAATAAATCCTTATAAAGAATATTAAAATAATGTTGAATAAAAATGCATGATGTATATGGTAATCTTTGATGTAGAAACGACACTCTTTAATCAATTCACAATTATTTTCATTACTATCAGAACCATCGATACCAAGCTTTTCATGCCTATACAAAATGTGTGTGAGTATAGAGACCTAGTCTGAATGATAATATTCACTTTTCATTGTCATTTGTGGAGGGAATGTGTAATTCTCAACAAAATCAACCACCAATAATATTTTTCCCTTTGGGAACACATCACATGATAGTTTAAACTGTAAGTCTTTCCATTTTTCTATATGAGAGTGCTTAATATATTTATATATTTTCTCCTTAAACTCCTCCATAAAAAATGTCACATAAATGTCATCTTCAAGTAAATTAATATTTCTTGATATTAACTTTGAATTTGTAATGGTAGTGTACGTAACCGTATTCATATATTCTCCACTTCATAATGACATTTGACAATTGTGAATCATTCCAGTCAGAGGGTGCCAAATGAGAACATTCTTTGCATTGTACTCCACCAACACATTCTTTCTTAATTTTTTATTGCCTTGACCAAAAAATATCTAAAATAAAAATTCACTATCACTTGAAGGAGGGGGGTCATTGGACCAATATTTTGTGCCAAATTTTAGAAATTCCTCATAATATAATTGGAATTATACATGGTATTAACAACAACATCTGTCATGAACAACCATAGACCTAACATACCATGGTTTAAGCTTCACAAATGTGCTAAGGGAAATATTCAAATTGACGTTACTCTCCATAAAATTTTGAAAGAACCCCACTTGACTAACCTCTATTATATGCTTGGCATGATTTTCATAAGTCCCTCTGTTACATGGAATCTATGACTACAGACATAAGTCTCTTCCCTAAACCTAGTGGTCTGTTTAGAACAATAGAAAGAAAAGTATATAATGTTTCCATTAAAGTAATTGAACAATGAAAACAGGCTTACTTGGAATCTGTCATAAGCTTCACTCTCCTCTCAATTTGTACACTCCAATTCTAGCTCCAATCACTATAACTAGAACCTGCACATACAATCAACATAAGCCAAAGATCTAAGGAATATATGTAGCATAATCTAATTACTCTATTCAATGGATCAACAAGGAATTGAAATATATGAATTTAAACATAACATCACATATATAGGAAAATAATGTACTCTTTGTATTAATAAAAATAGAGAGAGTTGCAACCAAATATAGAAGTTGATCTTGTGTAGAACTCCCCAAGTTGACTTGTCCTTCCTTGCCACAAAGAAAACCTTTATGTCATCCTAATGCATGAATATGATGACTCTCTTAGATTCAAACCAGCAACATGAGGGCATAATAAATCTCCAAAACCCAACCCCTAGCTTGTAGATTCCAGTAAATATATAGGAGAAGATGGTAGTTTAGGATTTCTTATCCATTTACCAATCTAGGCTTGAGATCCACTTGAGATGGGAGGATGAGCTCAAGGGATAAGAGGTGCAATGTCCAAGGTAGGATCATATAGGATTCAAAGTTCTTATATAAGATAAATGGTTAAAACAACTTCTAGAAGCTTCTAGAAGAGGAAGATTTGGGATTCTTTTTATTTTTCCTGAATTTGTAGAATCATCACACCCCCGGCAAGTGACAACCTGTTGCTAACCAATGCAGGTCTAGAATGGAGAAACATGTTATTGAATGCATGTACCTAAAGGGCTAGGGTGCACCGGGCCTTAAAATAACTGAAATGATGCAATCTAGCTCAAGAACTCAGAGGATTTTGGAAAGTCATGCTTAGGTCTTTATGTAGGGATGATGACAAGGTGTTCTAGGATGTGAATTGATATGGTTTGAAGGCCTATTGACCAAATGCAAAAACATAGCATATAACAGATTTCCCCCTAAAGCAAAAATTCAGAAATGTCAGTTGATGACTAAAGTTCTTTCCCTTATGACAAGTCAGGATCAAGAATAATTGGTTTATATCATCATATGTTACAATGCATTTAGATCATGATATCATTTCTGAGGGAGGCATACCCATGTTGAGAACATAAGCTAACATTACATGTACAATGATCAAGAAGGCATGTCCATTGATTCCAAAGGGTGGACCCATGATTGGATGATTATTTCTATGATCATATCCATCATACATTGTGATCTTGTATTAATCATGAAATCACAACTCGATTAGATGAACTAGATCCAAGGTCTTCTATCTTATTCACATGATCGTCTAATGTATGAGTCTAACCATGTGAATTAGTGAGATGAATTTGAACATGGTAGACACAATCTAATTATTGGTCAATGATGCAAGCCATTAACAAACACAAGAGAAACCACTAATGATGTTAATGGTGTTGAAAATAGCAACAAGAAATGTTAAATATAGAAATGCTAAAAATAACACTACCATAAATAGCATTTCTGGATACCTTCCTATTTTAGTTAGTCCTTGAACTAAAATAGAGAAGTAAAATTCGAATTTGATCTTAGAATATGTTTGTAAAATAATTAATTAATTCATCTTGACTTAATTAGTTGTACAAATTCAAACATGAAGTCTATGTGAGGACATGCAATAGTTATCCCATTAATTGAGGAATTTATCCCTTAGTTAAAGAGATAAGGATGAGTTGTAATTTGAGTTGTAATTAGTTAGCTCATTTAACTGAGTTAAGTCTAGTTAGATTAGTTCAAATAGTTTGTTGAACTAATTATGAGTTCAGTTAGTTAATGCATGCATGCATGTAACTGCTGCACTTCAGATAACTGAATATTCTCTCATAAATAACTCATGCATGTCAGTTGAGACAGAGACCCAATTGAGATCAGATGATGGGATAGGGTACTATCAGTTGCAAGAATATTCCATGGAGGATAACTCTTGCATGCAGAAGGAATTCATTCCTTGGATATTGCACAGTTACTTTTGGATTTAGTGAGTGTGTGATGAGGCCAATTCACACAGGTGGCAACATTGGACACAAAGGAAAACTCTGCAAGGAAATAGGAGGCCTGGAGGACTGAGGGAAGGAATATCTTATGTCTATTCAGTCTATGAGCTATATTGTTTGATTGCAGAGAGAGAATAACAGCTTATGAGATTATTATTTTTGTAATCTAAACATATTTCCACTTGTATGATAATACAAAGATTGGGGTTTTAGCCTGAGACTTTCCCCGGGTTATTCTTCTGTTTTCATGTGTGATTTATTTCTCATTCTCAATTATATGTGTTCTATTTGATCTTTCTCATATTCGATTAAGCTTCTGCAAGTTTGTTGTAGAAGTAGATCTTGTATTTTGCTTTAGTATATTGCATAATTTGTTGATCTACAATGGGAATTTCTACATGGTATCGGAGAAAAGGTGATCAAAGTGAAGAACAATATACAAGAAGGGAGAAGTTTGAAGTTTGAGGTTCCTGGATATAAAATCGAGTTCTTATCACATCTCAATTTCACCAATGGCGTTCAACAGTTTAAGACTTGAGTATGCCCTTGATGGCAGCTCAAATTATATAGCCTCGAAGGATCACATGGAAGCAGTATTAGAGGACAACAGTATAAAGGACTTCATTGATCAAGAAGTCCCTAAGCTGGCAGCAGCTAAAGCTACAGAATCGGCGGAATGGAAGAAATGTGTGGCTAGAGCATGGAGAATCCTTCTAGAGGGAGTTTCAGACCACATTGTCTCGAGCCTCCATGGGAAGGAGACACCATTTTTGATGTGGAAAACATTGAAAGATATATATTAGAACAACAACGATTAGAGGAAGCTAGCGTTGAAAGATAGGCTTCGGAAAATCAAGTGTGAAAAGGGCGACACAATCTCTACATATTTGAACAAGCTCACCACCTGCAAGGATGAGCTTGGAAGTGTAGGGATCACGACAATCGATGATGACAGGTGAGTCTTGCACTCCTTGTTCTTCCTAAGAGCTGGCATAGATACCAAGACTCGATTAATGGAAGAGAAATACTACCAGATTGGGAACGACTTTGGTTCTTCGCATGGTGGGAAGAAGTTTGACAAATCAAAAGTGCAATGCTTTCATTGTCATGAAGTGGGCCATTATGCTACGAATTGTCCACAGAAGAAATCCAAGAAGGGATCCTCGAAGGGATCTGATGGTGAGGCACTGGCCTCACAGTTTGAGTTGGATTTCTCTATTATTGCATGCATGGTTTCATCCATGGTGGGATGTGTGTGGTACCTAGACAGTGGAGCTTCATTCCACATGTTAGGTTACAAGAATATTTTCAGTACCTTGGAGGAGAAGGATCTCTAGATGCGGATCGAGATGGGCGGTGATGGAAAGTACCGTGTTTCAGGTGAAGGTACGGTTGTGTTTTAGAGGGAGCATGGAGCTCCTCTCACCTTGACTGATGTAAAGTATGTACTAGGTCTAAAGAAGAATCATGTGTCCATTGCTATGCTAGAAGATAAAGGCTATGATGTAGTCTTTAGTAAAGGAAACATATTCCTGAGGCATATCATTATTGGATAGACCAAGTGAATAAGGATTCAACTAAAGAATCTCTACAAGCTGGAGGTGGACGGTTGTGCTTCATTGAATTCCAAAGCTGAGATGGTACAGATCCAAGATGTTGGTGAGCTATGCAATAGAATATTGGGCCAATTGCACCTTGGAGCCTTGAAGATCATGTAGCATTTCTATCGGACTTCCCAAGGGAAAACTGGAGTAGACGAATACATGCAAAGGTTGTACCTTGGGTAAGTATGCAAAATCTTCCTTTTTGTATCGAGACAGTAGAACTGGAGAAATCTTGGAGTGAGTTCACTCAGATGTTTTTGGACCATTCTCTACAACCTCCACTGCTAAACAAAGGTACTATGTTATTTTTATTGATGATTTTTCTCATAATGCTAGATATACTTTATGCAAAAGAAGGATCAGACCTTCTTGAGCTTTTGTGAGTTTAAAGCCTTGGCAAAGAAAGAATCTAGAAATAAAATAAAAGCCTTGCATAGTGACAATGGTGGAGAGTATGTCTCCCAATAGTTTAAGGACTTCTGCGTTGCAGAAGGAATTAAACGGGAGTTGACGGCACCCCATAACCCACAGCAAAATGGGGTGCCTGAAAGGAAGAAGAGATCGATTATGGGA
This sequence comes from Pinus taeda, assembly GCA_000404065.3. NCBI lineage: Eukaryota > Viridiplantae > Streptophyta > Pinopsida > Pinales > Pinaceae > Pinus > Pinus taeda. Next base: position 231,303 of record APFE031002559.1, on the reverse strand, counting down.
GCAGCTCAAGCAATGTTGCATGACCAAAGCCTACCACTGCATTTGTGGGATGAGGCATGCAATACAACAATATACTTGCCGAACAAAAGCCCCCACCGTATACTGGGAATGAAGACACCTATGGAGGCCTTTTCTCAGAAGTGACCAGATGTTATTCACTTCCAAATATTTGGATCATCAGTTTACTCTCATATGACCAAAGATGCCTGGAAGAAGCTAGATCTAACAGCTGAGTTGGGAATACTTGTGGGGTACACTGATACACCCGACAACTATCGGGTGTACCTGCCTACCTGTCAGAGGACAGTGGTATGCAGGGATCTGAATTACGACAAGTAGAAAGCCATGTGAGTATCACTTGAGAGGGAGATCAAGTTGCATGCAGATGAGGAACTTTTAGTTCCTAAGGAGGAGGAGCCTTAGATTGATGTGGAGCAGCCGCATGCAAAGGATCTAGCAGTGGAGACATCCACTCATGCTGAGACTTCCAGAGATGGGTGGAAACGCTCAAGGGAAGTTGACACGTTGATGCTAAATGCATGGGAGAATGTGGGACAACCATATTCTTAGCGTAGATAGAGGAGGTCACCCGAGCGTTACACTGGGTACATGGCCCTGGTTGGGGAGTGTGTAGAGTCTGAACCTTCTACATTCAAGGAGGCGGTGCAGCAACTAGTCTAGGTTGATGCAACAGTAGAGGAGTATGACTCTATCATTCAGAACAGTGTGTGGAATGTTGTCCCAAGACGTCAAGACAAGTGAGTGGTTGGTTCCAGATGGCTTTACAAGGTAAAGCATGCAGTTGATGGCAGTGCTGAGAAAAATAAGGTAAGGTTTGTTGCTTGAGGTTTCTCACAGGTCGAGGGGATTAACTACAATGAGACCTTTTCTCCTGTAGCAAGGTACTCATCCTTCATATCGATGTTGGAACTATTAGCTCAAATGGGTTCGAATATCCATCGGATGGATGTGAAGATAGCATTCCTCAATCGGAAGATTGAGGGGGAGGTGTACATTGAGCATCTAGAAGGTTTCGAGACCTTCGATCATGAGTCACATGTGTGTCGACTCAAGAGGGCTCTGTATGGGCTCAAGCAAGCACCTCATGTTTGTACACCAGGATCGACAATTATTTCATCGGGTTGGGCTTCACCAAGAGTGAAGCAGATGCAAACCTTTACCACATCATGGTAGAAGGTAAGCCATTGATCATTTTTCTTTATGTGGATGATCTTATTTTGACAGGTGATGATTATTGGATCAAATATTGCAAGGAGGAACTTGCAAGAGAGTTCGAGATGAAGGACATGGGTCTTATGCACTACTTTCTAGGCATGGAGGTGTGGCAAAAAGATGGGGAAGTATTTGTGTCTCAAGGAAAGTATTCCAATAAGATACTCAAGCGCTTTGACATGGAGAAGTGCAATCCCATGCAGACTCCTCTAGCTGGGAACTGGAGGAAGGAGGATGCTACTTCAAGTGAGGTAGTAGCTACTACTATTTATCGACAACTTATGGGTTCACTTATGTATCTAGTGAAAACATGACCACACTTATGCTTTGTAGTGAACCAGCTGAGCCAAGCTATGGTTCAGCCTACCAAGGTATTTTTGAAGGTAGCGAAGCATGTGCTGAGATACCTCAGAGGAAGATCTTAGTTTGGATTGTGGTACAAATGAACAAAGGGAGTGAAGCTTTAGGGCTTCATAGATGTAGATTGGGTAGGGAGTCCACCAGACCGAAAGAGCACTTCTAGATGAGTATTTGACCTTGGTTCAGGTGTAGTTTCCTAGTACAGGAGGAAACAGAGGTCATTTGCACTTAGCTCAGCAGAGGTTGAATACATGGATGCTAGTCAGGCTGCATGTGAGGCCATTTGGATGTAGAATATTCTAGTAGGATTGTTTGGTCAAAGGATGGATCCAACTGTGATCTACTACGATAATTAAAGTTGTATCAAACTCTCTGAGAACCTAGTTTTTCATGATAGGTCCAAGCACATTGATATCCAGTATCACCATCTTCGATACTGTGTGGTCAAGAGGATCATGTTGTTGCTTATGTTTCGACCGAGGAATAGGATGCAAATATTTTTACCAAGGCATTGTCAAAATGCAAGTTCGAGTTCCACAGAGATAGGATTGGGGTTACTGATAATCCCTTGCTTGTTGAGAGGGAGTGTTGAAAATAGCAACAAGAAATGCTAAATATAAAAGTGCTAAAAATAGGAATGCCATAAATAGAATTTTGGGATACCTTCCTATTTTACTTAGTCCCTGAACTAAAATAGAGAAGTAAAATTTGAATTTGATCTTAGAAGCTATTTGTAAAATAATAAATTAATTCATCTTGAGTTAATTAGTTGTCGAAAATAAAACATGAAGTCTATGTGAGGACATGCAACAACTATCCCATTAATTGAGGAATTTATCCCTTAGTTAGAGAGATAAGGATGAGTTGTAATTTGAGTTGTAATTAGTTAGCTTAGTTAACTGAGTTTAAGTCCAGTTAGATTAGTTTAAATAGTTTTTTGAAGTAATTGTGAGTTCAGTTAGTTAATGCATGCATGCATGTAACTACTACACTTCAAATAATTGAATATTCTCTCATAAATAACTCATGCATGTCAGTTTAGACAGAGACCCAGTTGAGATCAGATGATGGGATAGGGTACTATTAGTTGTAGGAATATTCCATGGAGGATATCTCTTGCATGCAGAAGGAATTCATTCCTTGGAGATTGCACAGTTACTTTTGGGTTTAGTGAGTGTGTGATAAGGCCAATTCACACAGGTGGTAGTATTGGACCCCAAGGAAAACTACGCAAGGAAATAGGAGGTTTGGAGGGCTGAGGGAAGGCATATCTTGTGTCTATTCAGTCTGTGAGTTGTATTGTTTGCTTGCAAAGAGAGCAGGATAACTTGTGAGCTGATTCTTTTTGTAATATGAACATATTTCCACTTGTATGATAATACAGAGATTGGGGTTTTAGGTTGAGGCTTTCCCTGAGCTATTATTCTGCATTCATGTGTGATTTATTTCTCATTCTTAGTTATATGTGTTCTATTTGATCTTGCTCATATTCTATTAAGCTTCTGCAAGTTTGTTGTAGAAGTAGATCTTGTATTTTGCTTTAGTATATTGTATAATCTGTTGATCTACAATGGGAATTTCTACAAATGGCTCTCAAGGTACTACAATACAATCCATTTGGTGTGAATGAATGAGTTGAAGTCGAAAACCACACAAAATATTTCAATCAAAGTTCAATAATGAAGACCTGTCATCGAGAGCGAGGAAATTTCCATTGATATATACAAGCACCAAGGTACCTAAAATATTTTATAAGTCAACTTCCTGGATAATGAGCTGATGTCGACAGGAAGTGACCTATCATAGGAGGGCCTTGATGTATCCCACATCAACAACATGAAACAGGTAGCATGATTTGAGATATAATAATGTTAATATGGAAAGGGATCAGGAACAACATATATGGAATGAAGGCTAAAGAGTATTATAGTAGATATTGACTGAAAGACTTCTGTTGAACATACCGACGACACTGAAATGGAGTTGACAACATTGAGCCAAAATTGAAAATGAAGGCTTTGATATGGTATGATGAACCAAAGGACAAGAATATTTCCCAACCCAACAACCACAAAGATGAAGTGGAAGGGTGTCATGTTCAAGAGCGACTTGCTACCATTAACAAGTTGAGTACCCTGTTTTCCCAATTTTCCCAGCCATTTTTGGTTAATACCTATTTATTTTTTAACAAGCTTGAGGAGGATAACATATGCTTGATCTATAACTTTGTCCTTCAGATGAATCCCTCTAAGTATGTTTAATGAAACCTGAGAAGGATTGGTTTGGTCCTGTCATGTTCAATGAGTCTAACACTGTTTGATGTTTTTACAAGTCCAATAAAGGTGAAAGTCGACATCTTTTTTATGTTTAGAGAGTCTGAAAAAGAGGCAAAAAAGAAAAATACAAAGTTTCCTTTTCTTAAATAGTCCCTTGAGTCTAGAAAGGCAAAAAATGATACCTAAGAGAACCTTTTATCCATGTTTGACAGAGGTATTCCTTTTTCGTAAGTAGTCTATCTTAGATTGGAAAAGGGATAAACTTATATTGAGTAGACGTATTTTCATTTACTTTAACGAGCTCGAAAAGAAAAGTTCTTGAATATATTTTCATATATAGGGAGTCTAAAAAGAGGTGAAAGAGGACTCCTCCTGGAGGAATGAGTGGTATAAATGGTAGCAATTAGTTCTGGTCATGATCTAACTTGTCAAAACACGTAGAGATCAAGTCTAGCTAATAACACTACTCATCGCAGTGGTTCCTCAGGAAAGGGTAAAACAACCAAGTGAAAGTGTATGATCGTCCAAGCAGATGGTGTTGATGGAATGAGAAAACCAAGGCTCATATGGAAAAACTAACCTGATAAAAAATGGCTATCATGAGTGTTAGGATGAAAATGGTTTCTTTTTTACTCAAGATTTGAACATGGGAAACTATGCTTGAAATTAGTTTCATTTTTACACAATCTTGAAACAGAGAAAAACTATGATTGAAATATGTTTGTATGCCCCCAACATAATGACTCAATTCTAGGCACATGCCCCCCCAAACTTCATTTCATTCACCTAAGTAGACTACTCATTACTAACAGGTGGATGGAATGAAGGTTCATTTATGGGATCAAGTGAAAGACTCAATTATAAATTTAGAAGGTCTAATCAAAGACTCAAATTGGAAGGGAAGTAGGTTCATTTTTTAACTTGCATGACACAAGACAAGGAACTCTGTTCATAACACCTTGTTTTATTTTTTAACGATATTGACACAAGAAAAGTAACTTTGCTCTAGGAACCTTGTTTCATTTTTTAAGGAGATTGACACAAGAAAATGAATGTTGTTTCTGGAACCTTGTTTAATTTTTTAAGGAGCTTGACACAAGAAAAGGAACTCTGCTCTAGGAATCTTGTTTCATTTTTTAAGGAGCTTGACACAAGAAAATTCACTCTGATCTAGGAACCTTGTTTCATTTTTTAAGGAGCTTGACATAAGAAAAGGAACTTTATAGATCATGACCCCAAAGAGACCATGGCTTCCAAGAAGTTCTCATCATATGGAAGAATAATTCTCTGGAAAGGATACATATCAAGGGATCTAATCGAAATATCAAGCTCCAATTTCCCTAGTAAATGATTCACCATATCACCTATTGGATCTATGTTGAAAGAAGTTGAGCAGACGGTGAAAGTCTCATCTTCAAGAGTAGGTACGTGAATGGGATAGGTCGCCACATAATTAAACTATGGAAGGGAAGATACCACTTGCATATTTAGAACACTTAAAGAAATTGGGATGATTAGAATTCATATCAAGACCAACTAATGAAATTTGATCGATATTCAAAATCCTCCCATCATGCGGGAAACACATCACTCGAAAGATGTGGACACAACAAGGTTCACAGTATAAACATAGTCTTGCCTCAGGAGAAAATTGGGGTCCAAAGGGCCCATGACAACCATAACATCAATACAACTAATTTTTCCTCCCAAGGTAACACGAAACTGAGGAAGGATCCCTAAGGGTTGACTGGTTCTTCTGTTAAAATCTAACAAATTTGGAGTGGCAGACACAAGATGTGTGGAACCCAAAGATTTCTAGGAAGTGGGGGATATAATACTAACATAATCTCCCTCATCTATATTTGTGTGATGGATGTTCTTATCATAATCCTTTACCATTATCTTAAAAGGTTTATAAGAAGGGAGACGAGGTTTTATCAATTGACTCCAATCAAAGGTAATGACCTATTTTCTTGGAGGGGGTTTCTTAGGAATAAGGGAAATTCCCCCTTGTCCAGAAGAATTAGAAGAAACAAGAAGAAACTAAGTGGTACGATCCTCACTCTCTATGGGAAAATTACAATAGAATGAAGATGGAATTGGGTCAAACATTTTCTCAACCAATGGTTGGTTAGGAATGGACTCATGGGATTCATGTTCAGAGAAAGTGGGATTTATTGGATTTAGATTCTAATCAATCACTTCATCAACTATTGGAGGATTAGGGGAAAGATTTCGATAACCATCTGAAATTCGAGGCTGAGAAGTTGTAAGGTTTTCCAACACTTTTGTGGCTTCATCCATATAAGTACAAAGGTGAATAGGATGTTTCTCTTCACATGACCTACATGGAAACTTAACTTTACCTTTTTTCCCATGGACCTTACTATCAATATGGATGGTTTATCACCAACATGATTTCCATAGGTTGATGAAAAGGGTTGATGTGAGCCTTTGGACCACACTTATATTACCTTGGGAATACCATAAACATCTCTAAGAAGGTGATCACCCATACAAAGCATGCAAGGGAATTTAAATTTGTGAGGTTGATTTAAAGGTTTCTCCATACTAGTTTCATGGGTAGCAATGGTTGCTTGGTTCCCCCCTACTTATTTTGCTTCTCCTTAGTCATCCTTTTCTTCTTCTTCTTAGCTTCCTTGTTACAAGAATCAAGAATTTCACCAAGAAAAGAGGAAGCAAGGGATGAAGAGACAACATGTGAAGAATGAAAAGGGTCAAATTTAGGATCAATTTGAGGTTGATATTATTCAAGTGGGGGATAAATTGGTTGACAAGCATTTTGGACATTTAGAAACGAATAGGTCAAAAATAACCAAACTGAAAAACCAATGATAATTATAGGAAGGGACAACGTTGCCATATAAGGAGCACCAATATTTCCAAAAGAAGGAAAAGGACTATGATTTCGTTTAGAGGGGTGTCCTCAATCAGTAGACTTTGGAACTGTTTCCATTAGTCTCAACCTAAGATCCACTATGGAGTTGTTCTATTGTGAGGATTTTGTTTTGTGGTAATTTAATTGATTTTATAAATTAAAGACACAAAATAAAACAAAGGCAGAACTAGGCCGATGAGTATTACAAAGTCACTATGAAATACAATATACCACCTTGGTAAACCAAGGATTTACATATGGGCAAAAAATCTCCCCCAATGTTGTGTTCAGTGTATTTCAGTGTACAAGGAGGCCAACTCGGTTACCTATGATGAGATAAAAACTTATGGTGGACTTCCAAAATATACTTAAAGGTACATAGAAGTGCAGTACATAGTAGTGTTGTCTAATGCGTTATAGTACGATGAGAGTGTTCCCATATAATTTTCATGAGTGGAGTTCCATCTGATATATCCACAGGTACACGGAGAATGGTATGATACACTTACGTACGTGGAATGAGATATCACCCCCAAAATGAAACGTTAAAATAATAGATAGCTCCTACAATTAAAGACATAAGAACATGTCTCTAGCCTAGACCTCTACTTGTGTCATTAAGTTTAAAATGTTCCTTCGGTTGATTCAATAAATTTTAAAGTTTATCTTGAATTAGGTTTTAGTTTTCAAGGATCATTGGGGATTTCACCTGAATATCCTAAAAATGAAAACTAGCATGATGAAATGAAAATTTTATTTTCAATGAAAATCCATATGTGGGAGGGAAGAGAAAAAATAGTATGCAACACACAAAGTGTAGTAAACAATATGTTAAATTCAATTCCCTAAAATTCCACACTGTTCCAATTCTAATTCACACTTAATTTTAAAATGAGATGAAAACAAAGATGCATGTCTAATAAATAAATAAAAGAAATTATTCAGAACGATGACTAAAACAACAACTTTTTCTAAGCACTCAATGATCGAATAATTTAGTTTGCTAGACCTAATGACAAGAACAAAGAAAATTCCAAACAAATTCTCATCAAAGGCACTCAGAACCATAAGAAAACAAGATGAAGGATTCTAAGAGATCAAAAGACACTCAAGGACACAACGAAGAGTAGCTAGAACAAAGCTAAATAGAGAGAATATCATAAAAAGGATTTGTTTTGCATCAAATATGGGTCAGAACAGGTGATAAAAGGGCACTAGTGCTTTGCAACGTAGGTGCAGAGAGGGATGAAGTGCATGGAAATTCTCTATCTCCGTACCAGAGGGAGTTTTGATTAAGGTAGGCCAAGTTGCAACACAAAAAATGCAACTAAATCTCAATGAAAAGTCTTCCTATGTCAGCTCAGGAATGAGTGAGCCAATGAAGGTCTGAACAAGAGGAAAAAAAAGTACTAAGGATAAGGAAAACAGCAAGGGAATGAATTGATCCTTAGTATGGTCACCAATTTGTTATACAAAATCTACAACTGTAGAAAAAAGTATCTTCCCTAGACCTAGTGGCCTGGTCTAGAACAATAAAAATAAAATAATATAATGTTTACCTTAAAGTAAATGAACAATGGAAAGAGGCTTACTTGGTATCTGCCACAAGTTTCACTCTCCTCTCAGCGTGCATGCTCCAATCACTATAATTAGAACCTGCACATACAATCAACATAATCCAATGATCTATGGCATCTATGTAGCAAAATCCAATTACTATATTAAATGGATCAACAAGGCATTGAAATATATGAATGTAAGCTTAACATCACAAATATAGGAAAACAATGTACTCTTTGAATTAATAAAAATGGAGAGAGTTACAACCAAATATAGAAAATGATCTTGTAGAGAACTCCCCAAGTTGACTTGTCCTTCCTTGCCACAAATCACACCTCTATGTCACCATAATTCATGAAGATGATGACTCTCTTATATTCAACCCAATAGCATGAGGGCATAATCAATCTCCAAAATCCAACACCTAGTTTGTGGATGGCAATAAATATATAGGGGAGGATGGTAGTTTAGGAATTCTTATCCATTTATCAATCTAGGCTTGAGATCCACTTGATATGGGATGCGCTCAAGGGATAAGAGGTGAAATATTAAAGGTAGGACCAAACAGGATACAAAGTTCTTTTCCAAGGTAAATGGTTAAAACAACCTCTGCAAGATTCTAGAAGAGGAAGTTTTGGGTTTCCTTTTATTTTTCCTAAATTTCTAGAATCATCACACCCTAGCAAGTGACAACATGTTGTCAAAAAATGTAGGTCCAGAATGGAGCAATTTGTCCTTGAATGCAGGTCCCTAAAGGGCTAAGGTGTATTGGGCCTTAAAGGAACTTAAATGAGGCAGTGAAGCTCAGAAACTTAGAGGGTTTGGGAGAGTCATGGTTAGGGATTTGTGTAGGGATGATGACAAGTTGTTCTAGGATGTGAATTGATCCGGTTTGAAGGCCTTTTGACCAAATGTGATAAAATGGCCTATAACACCCTCTATATATATGATGTTTCACAATGTTATTTTCATTTGGTAACATACAAGAATTCAAATTAAAAAACTCTTTCACCCTGTCTCTCACATTATCTAAAAGTCTATCTTAATAGGATTTCCTACGGATATTATCCCAGCATGCAAGATCATCATTCTCATGTAGTTGAATCCTATTTTTGTATGCCTCCATAGACTTTTTCTTGATGTTTTTATATATTTTTATTTCCACTGACATCAATTGATGTGATGCATTTCCTTTTCTGATAATACCTATTAATAATTCTCTACGGGAATGTTTTCCATCTGGAGATTGATTTTTTGCAAGTGTGCCAAGGATCAATGTCATATTTTTTGATACCAATTAATTTACTTGCACCTATTTGGAATATCTAATGCCTAGTAATTGAATTGCATTTCTTAGATATTTGTGTTTGAACATTTTATGTAACACTTGAGCTTGTACTATGATAGATTTACCTTTAAAAAATATTTTGATCACTACATTTACTTTATTTGAGAATGTTTATTCATGAATTGATTGCCTAATTTCTTCCATTCCAGTTGGATCCATATTCTCTAGAAAATTATCATCAAAGACAATGTTCTTGTAACTTCCAGTTAATTTGTATGTTTTTCTAGATGAGGTATGATCTTCTTGTGGGTTACTTGTTGTCCCTGCATAAAAAATAAAATATAAATTTGTAATTTTTACTTGACACGTGTATATTGAACAATGTTAAAATAGATTATAATGATGAATTTGAAATATAATTTAATTTAAATATTAGAATTTATTCAAGATTTTAAAAAATAATTGACTCAACAGTACTATCGATTTTCTCATTGACAAGTTCCTTGAGATCTCTCATTTCCTCATCATTTCCATGTAAATCCACATCTCTTTCAAACTCCCTATTTTGTATCTTCACATCTCCTCCAGGATCTCTATTTTGTACCCCCACATCTTCTTCAAGCTCTCTATTTGGTACTTCACATCTCCTTCGGGCTCTCCATTTGGTACCTTGACATTTCTTTCAACCTGTCTATTTTCCCTTAATGCTCTCATTTTTTTCTTGTACTTTCTCATTTTTTTTCCTTATTATCAGTTACAATGTGATCATATTCTTCTTACAATTCCTTTGTTTTCCCATGTTAAAAAATTTAGAAATCTAAAAGTTAATTTGAAAACAACACAAGTGAGTTCAAGTTTTTAATACTACAAATTATTCTTGAGACATATTCAAATATATCAAAGAAAAAATATAATATATTTGACATTCAAATTTCACAAACTGCAAAATTTAGTTTTCTTCGTATCTCTCATAAAAAAATGGTTATCTATAATTTGATCTAAAATAAATTTCAATATATCTTCTTTAGAACAAAATATCCAAAATATCATTTTCCATAGAAAACAATTTAATATTTATTTTCCATAGCAGAAAATAAAAACATTCAATTTTCATAGAGAAACAATATAATAAGAACTCTTCTTCACCCCAAAAGAAATTCATCTCTTTTCCCCCTATCAAAAAAATAATGTTTATAGTACCTTGAACATAATTTTTCTCCACAAAATAACTCTGTGTTCCACACTTTGACAATTTTGTCTTCAACTAAAACTTTCGACTAATAATTTATACAACCCTCAGTCGAACGATCTGTACATTGAAATGGGTTTCGGTTGATAAATGATAGGGGGGAACAGAGGAGAAATTATTTGCCGAAATTTTTGGCCAAGAGTTCATAAATGTTTCAGCCAAGAGTTTTCTCAGCACCAAGCTCTCAGACAAAATTTTATAAAACTCTCAGCCGAGAGTATGGTTAGCGAAATATTCATTGCCAAAACCCTTGGTTGATAGTATGGGAAGGGAAACATTCTCAATGCAAACGCCGAGTTGAGAGTTTATAATTTTCTCAAATGAGATTTTTTGCACTATTAACCCAATGTGGTTAATGCAAACTAGAGTTGCAAAAAACTCTCATCTAAGAGTTTTACGTTTCTTGGATGAGAGTTTTTTCTAACTCTTTTTTATGAAACCAACTCACAAAGAAGAAGAAAATATACATGAAAAATTTTTGGCTGATACAAATGATAACACCTCCTTGGTATATATAGGAGTCTAAGGGGTCACAATATAATCAGAGCTTGCATAACAATAATAAAGTAAGAGCACAACAATAACAATAGGGGGCTACACTAAGAATAAAAAGAAGGGGGATACACTAGTATTATAGGGACCTAACATGCCCGTCTCCTTCAAAAAATTGTTGTCCTCAATGCTTTAGTAGTTCTGGATGCTCCTGTATAAAATTATCATCCTCCCATGTGGAATCTTTAGCAGGTAAGTTCTTCCACTTAATGAGATACTCTAAAATTTATCGATTTCATAGTTTTTGGGTTCTTGTTCCTATGACTGCTTCAAGATCAAATATGATTTTTCATTTTTCGTCAACTTCTGAAAAACTGTTTGAAATGGGAGCTTGTCACTGATAACCTTCTTTAAGCATGAGACTTGGAAAACTGGGTGTACTCGGGAAGATACAGATAGCTTCAATTTGTATGCCATAGTACCAATATTTTGCAACACCTTTTAAGGACCATAGTACTTGGGTGATAAATTTTTATCCTTCTCATCTTTCTTGAGGTACATTTGTTTGTATGGTTGTAGCAGTAAAAATACCAAGTTTACTACATCAAAACTTCTTTCACTGCAATGTTGATTTTCATGTTGTTTCATTTGCTTCTATGCCAAAGTGAGGTTATCCTTTAAGAGTTGGAGAACCTATTGTTAATTCTAGATGTGATGTTCCACTGCTTGAACCTTAGAATTTTCTCTTAGATATGATGTGATGTATGGTGTATGATATCCATAAAGTGCCATAAACGGGGTCATTTTTGCCGTAGTATGGAAGTGTTATACCATTATTCAACTAGAGGCAATTCTTGACCAATTGTGTTTTTTTATCAGATACAAATCAATGGAGATATCCTTCTAAACATTTTTTCATTATCTCTGTTTGTCCGTCAGGTTGAGAATGATGTGATGAGTTATGAGCTAATTGAGTACCAAGAAAAGAAAATAATTCCGTCCAAAAATTTCTAGTGAAAATGGGTTCTCTGTCACTTACAATAATCTTTGGGTTTCCATGTAGCTTTTGAATTGTTTCCATAAATGTAGTAGCAACTGTATTGGCTTTAAAAGGATGATATAATGCACATAAATGTTCATACTTGGTAAATCTATCAGCTACTACAATGATGACACTCTTTCTTTCAGACTTGGTAAACATATGATAAAATCCTTTGAGACCTCCTCCTAACACTGACTTGGAATGACTAAAATTTGTAAAAGACCCGAGGTCTTAATTTTCTTAACTTTATTTTGTTGGCAAACCAAACATTCTACCATAAACTTCTGAATATCATATTTAAGGTCATTCCAAAAAAATTCCTTCTTGACTCTAGTAAGTTTTTAAAAATCATGAGTGCCCTCGTAAGGGGGAGGTGTGCAATTACAAAAGAATCTTTTGCTTGAGTTGGGAATTTTTACAAGGATATAAGTGATATTTTTACCATAATGAATCATGTTTCCAACTAAATATATCAATTGTACTAGGATATTGCTACAACTTTTGAATGAGTGTCCATACCTGTTCATCATTCTTTCATTCTTCCCTTGCTTCAGTTATTCAACCAAGTTAGATAATAGAAATGACACAAAGAAATGCTTCCACATCCTCATCCTTTATTAAGAGTGCATCTGCAACATAATTTTTCTTCTCTTTTTTGTAGATGGTTTCAAAGTCATAACCCAACATCATTGTGCCACATTTTTCTTGTGCTTCTAAAGATAATATATGTTTCAAAAAGTATTTACGACTATGTTGTAGGGAAAATCCAGCACCCCCAATTTCTGACTTATTTACTTCAAATGATGGGGACTCTTTCCATAAATTTTATGCTAAATCACTTTTTAATATTTTATTTTGATTAGTGTTCCACAATTCTGCCATTTTTTTCATTTTTGTCAGATTTCTATTTTGATTACTTCATTGAGTTCCATTTTTCACTAGCTTTCTATCGGTACTTGTTTTGTCACATTTAGTTACACATTTTGCAAATGGTATTCATCCAAAGTTCGATAATTGTTACTGCCTCAGTTAAAAAATGTATATTATTTTAATTTTTGTAATTAAATTAGTAATTCATTGTAAATATTAATCCCTAGTCTTACTAGTTTCTTCATTTTTCACTAACGATCTTACAAAATATCCCATCCAAATTGTAGAACAGTTAAACTAATGTTTTTACGGGATCTCGATAATTTATTTCAATTCCTAATTTTAAAAGAAATTACAAGACCCGAAAACTCAAAATTTCAAAGTAGTTGTAGTTCATTTTGTATAATTTTTAATTCCACTCCAAGTGGACCCCACTTCACCTCACCTTCTCCCTTCTAATATAAATCTTCTGAAATTTAAAAAATCTAAAACAATTCTTTCAAATTTAAAACTTCTGAAATGATTCTTCCAAAATTTACAACTTCCAAAATTATTCTTCCGAAATTTAGAACTTCTGAAATTTAGAACTTCTGATATCTCGATATTGGGATATTGACGTGTTTAATTTTACGCACATTTAAAAACTTTTGATATTAATCATCCAACGAACTCCAATATTTGGTTTTATGTGATGACTATTTTTTTAAACATGTAGTCTCACCTCCTTATGTAAACTCCTCCCTCACCACCATATACTCTATGTTTCACACGTTAACTCCTCCATTATACATTCAATTCATTAACAATTAAAAAACCATGTGTGAAGGTTTGTTGGTTTTAAATTATATAATATTATATATATATATATATATATATATATATATATTATTATATATATATATTATATATTATAGTAATATTAATAATATATGCGATTATATTTTTAATTAATTTAAAAATTCATTTTAATATTTAAATTTTATTTTATTTTAAATTATATAATAATTAGTTTGTAATTAATTAAGTTAATAATTTCATTGAAATTAAATAAGCATTTGCACCAAGATGTTTGCAAAGAAAACGCCGTAAGGCATAAAATGCGGAAATCCATTATCCATGTAGTGTATGCATTATTCAACAAGGTGGATCTCTCTAAATTTGTTGCAAACATTTATGTTGTTGCATTGCTAATTTATTTAGAATCTACTACTACCTCCTCTTCTTGGAATATTAAATTTCTTATCACAATCCCTCTGATTATTGGCATCACAATTTTTCCACTTTAGTGGCCTTACCTTCAACCTAAAGAAACATGAATTTGATTCACTCAATTAAAAATCAATTGCTATATCTCTATATCAGCTCATTCCTTCTGCCATCAGCTGCCAAAACATGGCTCCTCCACCTGCTCTTCCCATGCTAGCAGAAGCACATATTTGTTTATAAACCATATCAAATAAATTGTCTCTCTAGTTGATGCCTAATCCTCGGTCTTTAGAGGATTTCCCAAAATCTACAAATAGAACTGGTTTCTTCAATATTCTTCTTCCATCTTCTAGATGGTTCTTTATCCAACCTAACCGAACAGTTAATAAATAAGGGCAAACTGCTCTTTGTATTCAGACTGATGCCATTCCAAACGAACTTGCTTTGTGTACAGAGATATGTGGTGAATAATTAGGAATATGTTAATAAACCCCAATTTATTTCCCAACGAAATAAGAAAATAAGGGCAAACTGACTTTAGAAATTCTTAATGCTACTTTTCCATCTTCACTTAGATTGTTGTGGAAATAGGAAGTTTTCCCGAAGGATTGTAGGAAGAAAATGAGACAACATTAAGAAATTCAGTTGAATTTGTAGGAGATGAATGTGATGGCAATGCAAATCTGTTAAACTTCAATGATCAAATATGTTGAATAAATCTGCCACCGTTGGAAGAGGAACATTTAATCCCATGAAGCCATTGATGCGTTGGGCTGAAGGTCCCTCACCAATTTGAAGAATATATGGCTCTCTAACGATATTGCTCAAAGGAAACCAAGAAAACAATGTTCTGACACCACAAGGCATTTATTATTAGCTCCATATTTGCTAAAATTTGCATTTTCTGTCTTACAAACATTTTGAAGCTAAGTTGTCTTCTTGCATAGATGCAGACGAACAATTTGCAAATGATGAGAACTAGGGATTTAAAAATATAAATTTGCATGCCTAGTAGTTCCTAAAGAATATCCCAATAACTCTAGCACATATAAAGAGAAAATTCTTTGTAGGAAAAGAAAAGGAAAATTTGTTAAACTTAAATGATCAAATATGTTGCATAAATCTGCCACCAACGATGCTGAAACAGTACATTTATATAATCTCACAAAGAAGCATGAACCTGCCAAGTTCCAACACTAAAATATTTTTTAAAATATATATATGGAAATGTGTTCATCTCTTTATTGGATGCATTGTGCATTTGATATTCATAAGTTCTTTTCCTGGGCGCACTTAGTCTTTCTTGGCACACACTTGTGTTTGATTCTTGGTGAAATGCTTGGTTTTTTCAACACATGGATATTTGCTAGTTGGCACTCTCAGTTTGCTGTTGAGATTTGAAAAGTGGGATGACAAAAACCAAAAGTGGAATTGTGTGGGGTGGTTCCCTGGTGGTGAGCTTCACCAATTCACAATCTATACCTAGTTGACTTGAAACCAAAATAAACCATACTCCAAATTGACTTGAACAAGATTTCATATTTCTGGCACATTTATGATCCTCTCAGGTTAGCCATTTTCTTGGCTATTTTCGAACTTAGTTCTTATTTGTGTCTCTTCCAGTTTTCTCTGCAAACCATTGCACAAACCACTACCATTTAATGGCCCATCAAACAGCAGATTCAATGTACCTTTTACTAAGCGAAATCATATCAATTTCCACGGCTAATTTGTGCTAAAATTTACTGTGTTTTGGTTGCTGCTTCCCCAACGAAATCATGCCTCTATCAACGGCATTTTGTGGCCCTTCAATACAACAATTTGATGGGTGCCTTACCAACTAAAAATGTTCTCCCTTTTGTTGCGACTTGGTTGGTAAATTCTCAGCAAAATCATGGATCTAACCTAGTGAATTCGTCCTTTTTTTATATTGCATTTTGGTCACCAAAACACCCAGCAAAAATGAACCTCTTGGCTCTGTCAACCGTGTCTGCAATTGTAAATTTCTAATATTATATCTTTGACTTTGCATATTACATTTTTTTCAACCTTCACTAATTTCATCTTACTAGACCCTGGTTGTCTACACATCTTCCTTTGCTCACAACTTAGCCATATTTGCATTATTGGTTTGATCAAATATCATTGGTGATATGTTTCTCCCACTGTCATTGTTCATTGTAAGCAGATTTTTTGCATCTGCATTCAAATATTTGAAGGCAATGTCCTGGTTTATTGTAGAATCCATTGACAGAAAAGAGACACTTGCAGTCACTATAGGAAACGTGTATCATCATTTGATATATTGATTGATCTAGATTCTATAAGAAGGGGAAGCTGGGTAGAATGTACCATATACGTGAGCTCCAACTTGAATTTCATAGCCCCAATATCTCAATGCAGCATTAACATATATACAATTACTAAGGTTTGTGGATCTGCAAAGCTCTTGATGCTTTCTATAACTTGTTGTCAAGCTTCTCGAAATTAAGCAAATTGAGACAAACAAATAACAAATGTGTCATCCTTTGATCCTTGCAATGTAACTAAGATGGCAGTCGGAATCATGATTGGCCTCTGGAAAATGCCCTTTCAACTAGTGAATTCAATACCAAAACTAAGGATTGTAAGAAGATCCATCCTTGAGTTCTCTCCACTAGTGAATGACTAATTAATTAGAAGTATAAAATATCTACTTCTATTTGGCAATAAAACATATTCCTAGGAGATCTTTGATATGACCAATGAGGAAGTTTAATCTAGTTTCCATTGACAATATCACAATCATAAAACGAAGTGCAAATAGAATATTGCTTGCCCATACATTCACTGTTCCATCTCATTTCTATGAACATATATGCCTCACATTCATTACAGAACCCTGGCATTGTTATGACTACAATTCAATGACTTTTGTTGGTGCAATTAAAAACATTGTGTGATAGATGCAACAAAAGGTGATAATGCCCATCATAGTACTAACACTAAGGTATGCCATTGATAATCGTTGAGTAATAAAACCCTATAATATATTGAATACAGCTCGACTATGATGCAAAGAATATAGTGAAAAAAATCTTTGGGCCAATACTAATTGCTATGAGAATAAGATCAGCCAATAAAGCTGGTGGATTTCTGGAAAAGCTCAAAAATTTTAACTGTATTATTTTTCCAAGAAAATTTTATGACATCCCCAACCCAATAAATCATTCATCGGAGTTTAAACACCCTAAGTAGCTAGAAGCTTCCATCTTTGACCTGCTTCTCCAATCCATGAATGCCTTGATAAGCATTTATTCTAGGGCTTCATCTTCCTCAACTTCTTTGGGGAAACTCTATGTTCCACTCCTTATTACTCACATAATGAATATATGTTGCATCACCAATTCCCTACATCTAGAAGCTTCTTTAAATGGTGCATGCATAATTGCTACCAAAGGACACGCTAGATATGTGTTCAACAAAATAGCAACAAAGACTTCATTGGCATGTATGCAGAGGATCTTTAGTTTAGTACCGATAATGAGGAAGATTTCAGTGTTCTTTCATTTCAATATTCTTTTCCTCTTCCTTATGACTTTTTGTGTATTGTGTCTTACTTTGAGCAATTTGGTTTAGCTAGGGAGCATTGTAGGTATATAAAAAAAATAGAGCCTATAACCTTATTATTGTTTTTTTCCTACTTCCACTTTTTATAAAAATCATCCCAATTCTTTCATTGGTTCTCATAATACGTATCCGTTTGAATTGCCTCATCTACTATGTGGGGATCATTTTGATCTGATTCATGTATAAAAGTTGCAACCCATCAAGGAATCGGTTCACCTTCAAATAACATATTTCTTAAGTTCCCAAGGCAAGGAGGCTCATCCTTCGGGATTTATCTAAAGCAAGAGAACCCATTGAATTTATTCATTGCCACTTCAAACCCACTCATTCATCATTCAACTCCATAGCCCTCACAAAAGGCAATAGTGAAAGGTTTGAAAGGTGTAGCCGTTGTGGTGGTAGTGGGCAGCATTCAGGTGAATCCAAGCGAATCGTACTGCAAATTCGTAGAAATTTGGAAAGTGCGTGCCCCTTGGATTGCTCTTCTTTATAGCATAACAAGGCGGTTTTCATCATTGAATACAGATAAGGTGTACCCAGAAAAAACTGTATAGAATCCATGAGGATGATCTTGTTTATCAGAAAAGCCTGGATGAGATTTTATAATGATAGCAGTTATTTCAAAGAATTATTATTACAGATGTATACTTACAAGTAGAAGGTAGAATAAATAAATACAATATACATTCATCAGGTAGGAATTTCAAATCTGAGGCACTTGTTTTTTAACTTTAATTAAAGATTTTAACATAGATGGATAGAAAAACTTTTGCCACTAACAAACAATTTGCCTATCAAATTCCATATGGGGAGCTTGCTCATCACAATCTGATCAGTGCAACCCTAAAAATGAATTTGGATTTACCATTAGCCATTTCTGATCAGTGCAAGCCTAAATTTGAGTCTGGATTTCCTATTAGCCATTTCTGGCCACTG
Organism: Pinus taeda; assembly: GCA_000404065.3. Classification (NCBI taxonomy): domain Eukaryota; kingdom Viridiplantae; phylum Streptophyta; class Pinopsida; order Pinales; family Pinaceae; genus Pinus; species Pinus taeda. The sequence goes on along the minus strand of APFE031002559.1, from coordinate 212,283 downwards.
ATGAAGGAGGTGGAGAGAAAAGGTGTCGCTTCCTCATCGCTTAGTGTACGTCCCCAGTGCACTCTTCCCGTTGTGTTTGCACGAGGACCTTTGCATTGGTACTGCCCATAATATACAGTCCTGCTCGAATTTCCATATGAAGATAATATACATCATTAAATTAAGGTAAATATTAAGTATCATGTATTGAGTTAAGGTAAATATTAAGTATTATGTATTGAGTTAATGGCTGTTTTTTTTTCATTGAATATCACACTAATTTGATCCAATAAAACAAAATGGATAGTTGATCATTAAATTACTACATACTATTTACTATTTGCAGAGAATTACAACAAATAACAATCTATCAGCAATATGACTACACAAATACATACCTTTCTCAATCAAGACACCACAAGAATTACTACATGTTAGTTAATATTTACCAAAAACTATAACTCAACATTAGGATTACATAAATGCATACCTTTCTCGGTCAGGACAACCCTAGCTATCCCAACCCTCTGGGAGGACTATCTTGTCCATGTAAGTATATATAAAGACAACTCTGGAATGATCACCCCAAGCTCTACCCAGGTAAACTAACCCAGATCCAGATATTAAATAGTTTAGGAACGAGAAACCATTGGAGAGTGAAGCATTATTCCTTTTCTGGGCTGTAAGAGTTGCAGCTCCTTTGGCTATTGAGTTGATATGGCAATTCTGACAGTAAACAACCATGAAATCAACAGGAATATTGGGTTTCAGAGCACAGGCTACTTAGCCCCATGCCTTTCTAATGTGTGGTGAGAATTTAGGTTTTCTTCAAAAAAAAAATACTAGAATGTAGACAAAATATGCATGAGTTAATCTAGATCTCAGTACAATTAGAAGAGTACTGCATAAAGTGACCTGCCATAACCAAAGATGAAATCCATAGATCCCTGAATGAAGCAGCTCTTGAAATAGTGAAGGACCTTGTGAGTTTAAACACCCTAAGTAGCTAGAAGCTTCCATCTTTGACCTGCTTCTCCAATCCATGAATGCCTTGATAAGCATTTCTTCTAGGGCTTCATCTTCCTCAACTTCTTTGGGGAAACTCTATGTTCCACTCCTTATTACTCACATAATGAATATATGTTGCATCACCAATTCCCTACATCTAGAAGCTTCTTTAAATGGTGCATGCATAATTGCTACCAAAGGAAATGCTAGATATGTGTTCAACAAAATAGCAACAAAGACTTCATTGGCATGTATGCAGAGGATCTTTAGTTTAGTACCGATAATGAGGAAGATTTCAGTGTTCTTTCATTTCAATATTCTTTTCCTCTTCCTTATGACTTTTTGTGTATTGTGTCTTACTTTGAGCAATTTGGTTTAGCTAGGGAGCATTGTAGGTATATAAAAAAAATAGAGCCTATAACCTTATTATTGTTTTTTCCTACTTCCACTTTTTATAAAAATCATCCCAATTCTTTCATTGGTTCTCATAATACGTATCCGTTTGAATTGCCTCATCTACTATGTGGGGATCATTTTGATCTGATTCATGTATAAAAGTTGCAACCCATCAAGGAATCGATTCACCTTCAACTAACATATTTCTTAAGTTCCTAGGGCAAGGAGGCTCATCCTTCGGGATTTATCTAAAGCAAGAGAACCCATTGAATTTATTCATTTCCACTTCAAACCCACTCATTCATCATTCAACTCCATAGCCCTCACAAAAGGCAATAGTGAAAGGTTTGAAAAGTGTAGCCGTTGTGGTGGTAGTGGGCAGCATTCAGGTGAATCCAAGCGAATCGTACTGCAAATTCATAGAAATTTGGAAAGTGTGTGCCCCTTGGATTGCTCTTCTTTATAGCATAACAAGGCGGTTTTCATCATTGAATACAGATAAGGTGTACCCAGAAAAAATTGTACAGAATCCATGAGGATGATCTTGTTTATTAGAAAAGCCTGGATGAGATTTTATAATGATAGCAGTTATTTCAAAGAATTATTATTAGAGATGTATACTTACAAGTAGAAGGTAGAATAAATAAATACAATATACATTCATCAGGTAGGAATTTCAAATCTGAGGCACTTGTTTTTTAACTTTAATTAAAGATTTTAACATAGATGGATAGAAAAAAATTTGCCACTAACAAACAATTTGCCTTTTTGCCACTAACAAACAATTTGCCTATCAAGTTCCATATGGGAGCTTGCTCATCACAATCTGATCAGTGCAAACCTAAAAATGAATCTGGATTTACCATTAGCCATTTTTTATCAGTGCAAGCCTAAATTTGAGTCTGGATTTCCCATTAGCCATTTCTGGCCACTGATGAAGGAGGTGGAGAGAAAAGGTGTGGCTTCCTCATCGCTTAGTGTACGTCCCCAGTGCACTCTTCCTGTTGTGTTTGCACCAGGACCTTTGCATTGGTACTGCCCATAATATACAGTCCTGCTCGAATTTCCATATGAAGATAATATACATCATTAAATTATGGTAAATATTAAGTATCATGTATTGAGTTAAGGTAAATATTAAGTAATATGTATTGAGTTAATGGCTGTTTTTTTTTTCATTGAATATCACACTAATTTGATCTAATAAAACAAAATGGATAGCTAGTCATTAAATTACTACATACTATTTACTATTTGCAGAGAATTACAACAAATAACAATCTATCAGCAATATGACTACACAAATACATACCTTTCTCAATCAAGACACCACAAGAATTACTACATGTTAGTTAATATTTACGAGAAACTATAACTCAACATTAGGATTACATAAATGCATACCTTTCTCGGTCAGGACAACCCCGCTATCCCAGCCCTCTGGGAGGACTATCTTGTCCATGTAAGTATATATAAAGACAAATTTGGAATGATCACCCCAAGCTCTACCCAGGTAAACTAACCCAGATCCAGATATTAAACAGTTCAGGAACGAGAAACCACTGGAGAGTGAAGCATTATTCCTTTTCTGGGTTGTAAGAGCTACAACTCCTTTGGCTTGAGTTGATATGGCAATTCTGACAGTAAACAACCATGAAATCAGCAGGAATATTGGGTTTCAGAGCACAGGCTACTTAGCCCCATGCCTTTCTCATGTGTGGTGAGAATTTAGGTTTGCTTCAAAAAAAAAATACCAGAATGTCGAGAAAATATGCATGAGTTAATCTAGATCTCAGTACAATTAGAAGAGTACCGCATAAAGTGACCTGTCATAACCAAAGATGAAATCCATAGATCCTTGAATGAAGCAGCTCTTGAAATAGTGAAGGCCTTTGTGATCATACAGAGTATCCTGAGTTCCATAAAAGCTACAGTTATAGAATGCTGCTTTTGTGCCAGAGATTCTTAGGGCCACAGGTTGGCCACCATTGCTTCCAGTTTCTGGATAAGAAGCTGTGTTCTTCATACAAATCGAGAATTGTGAATTTAATTAGACATACATAAACACTAGCTAGGAAAGGAGGACCTAAATTTCACAGTTATTTTTCTGAAATAAACCTCAAATCTGATGTTATAGGTTATGAAATAATCAGAGTTAACAGCCACAGTGGCACTGCAGAATGTTTTCATTGGAAGACCATCCATTCCTATAGCCTCTGTTGTGTCATTTCCTGCGATAACAGGTTGCCTAGCATCATCTCCAATGAAAGTCACAAAAGGCTTAGACCTCGGTACTAAGACCTTCTCCCTGCAAGAAATATATGCAATATATGCAGGAATTAACCAAACAATTTAAAGAACACATCCATCTTAACCCATACTTTTTTTAAATAAAAAGTGCACATATAGGCCTTGAACAAATTTGGGGGCTGAACATGAGTTTACAAAAACCTGTCAAATCCCTTGTGAACATATCCATTTTAAATCAGAATTAAAATAAGGCATGAACTACTGAGCCTTCAGTAAAGTTGGGGTTAACATCTACTCAAACCCTCTTTCAAACATTCTACTGAGAATATTGCATTACATCGTTAAAGAGTCATTAACTTCGAATTCTGAAATTCTGTAGAAGGGTTGAGTATCTCCATCTTCCAAAATACGGTTTTCCTTTGAAGCACTGGTTATTGAATAGAAAAATAATATTTTTAACTTTCGAAGACACAAATAGCAGATAAGGAAAGGATCGATGAGATACGAATGCAGGCAATTACTAAGAATGAACTAAATTACCTTATCGTCTACAAAGGCAACCCAGAAACGAGCAATGGCTCGGTCATATGGATCTTTGGGAATTCTTGCGAACATGGTTCGATTTCAGCAGCAGCTCGCTCTTAGCTCTGAGATTCTCTTCTGCGAACTGGTAATCGATACCTTTAAGAGCAAAGTGCTATGCGAACCCGCACAATGAAGGTACTCAGAGTCATACCGAACCGCTTTACCTGCCCATTTTCTCCCCGTTTTTTTATTTCAGTTTTCAATCAACGATCAAAATTCGTTCAATCGTCTAACACCACAAATCCACGGTGAATAATAAGACACGACGGTGGCTGGGGCAATTCATTTCAAAGGGAAACGCGTTACGGCATAATTAATATTAATTAACTAATAATTTTTCATCTAATTTAGGAGTAGATTTTAATTAAAAAAATCTTTTTTTTTTTGGCCGAGGTAACAAATTTTCCAGAATTTCCGCAGTTTTGATTCTTCAACTTTGGACGTTCATATGTTGAGTTTTACTTGGTCAAATAATGCCCAAGACGGCTTGTTGGATAGATAAAATTGTGGAGAATATTTATAAAGTGGTTTCATAGCTATATTTGATAATTTAATGAGTCTAAAATTTAGCATAAGATCAAGCTCTGAATTTTTAAACAAAATTAATTTTTTAAGTTTAATTTTCTGCATTTTCATTTGCTCATAACCTCTGTAAAATACATATTCATTCGACTATGTTCTCCTTGACCAATTATATATTCACAAAGATAAATGGAAAGCTCATATTTCCTTTTTACTCATTTATTTAATTGAGTTTTCACTAAAGATATTTTATTTTCCAGATTTGATATTTTTTTTTAACTTGCATTTTAATTAAATGTTGATTGGTTTTGACAGGAAAATAGTTGACTAGATGAGGAGGAGCAAATTTTAGTGAATAATATTGCTCCAGCAATAGAAGAAAAAGAATTTGAACCAATGAAAATTGTTGGAGAAAAATGATTCTTCAACAACTCTCCTATTTGGAATTCATTTTTATAAATTATAAATAGTGGTTTGTAGAATGTGCAAAAGGGCTTCTCTTCTATGCAATTCTGGAATTCGTAAAAATGCTAAAGGGGATTTAGAGATGTAGGTGAGAAGAGATTAAATCTCAGATCTAGGGGATTATTGAGGATTTTTCTTTTGCATCATGAATTATGTATGGAGAAAAAAGCTTGCACTATTGTAGCTCTTGATTTAACAACAAAAGTTCAAGCATTGTAAAGGATTGTTGGAGATCAAAGATAGAGAAACAATTTCAATAAATTTGTATTTAAAATACTATTGCTTTTTATACTGATTTAATTTTATAATAGTAGAAATGTGTTTTTTATCCATATTTTTTCACTCATGATTTAACAAAAAACATTTTTTTGTGAGCTATTTTCTTATATTATTGTTTAATCATTTGAGTTACTGATTTAATAATCATCATCATTTTGTCAATTGCTTCCTAAATGTTGTTGATTAATTATCTCAATTAATAGACCTTTGAACATAATGTTTTTGGTATCATAATATTAGTTAATTGAACTACTTCACTAGCTTGATATTCATTATAACCCAAACATATTTAAATCTCAACCATTTAAATACTTTTCTCTCAGTTGAGTTAGATCTACATCTTACTAATCGAGATAGGCTTATGATCTTTTTCCTTTTGCTTGCATTCTATGATTAATTAGCATTTAGATTTAATTCTACAATTCTAGAAGTCCTCTTATCAAAGAGGAAAACTTTAGTTGTGCATTGGCTGCTCCCTACATCAACTTAAGGATCACTTTATTTCATGATCAACAAGAAGAGTTGATCCGATAGCTCTTCTCTATTGGTAAGAAAAGGGAATACTTTAAGCCAATGGAGATAGAGAGAAGGTAATTGGACTTATTTTAACCAATTCAAACCACCATTTCAATGGAAAAGGAGTTGCTCTAAGTTCTTGACCGAGTGGTCTCCCTTATAATGTTTTAGGGAGAGAATTTTGAGCTTTCAATAGACTATCATGATCTGTTTTTACCTTGAAGTGTCTTCCCATTAGATAAGTTTTCTATTGCTTTAGTGCATGTAGTATTGTCAATATTTCCTTGTAATAAATAGGTTTGTGTAAATACTTTCCCTTGATTGGATGAATTTAAAAAGTAATGCATCTTCCTTATTGCATTAAAAAAAAACTAATTCATTTCCTAGGGAATCACATTCCACACTAAAGGTTTTTGTGAAGTCTGGCATAGCTAATACTAGTGCTTGGCACATTTCCTCTTTAAGATGTTCAAAGGCATTAGTTGTTTATGGATTCCAATAGAATGCATCTTTCTTTAGTAATGTCGTATGAGGTGTTGTTATTATCCCATAATTCTTAACAAACTTGCGATAATACCATGTAAACTCGAGAAATCCTCGAAGACTCTTTATGGTTATGGAGATTTTCCATTCCTTAATGGATTTAATTTTTTTAGGGTCTACCTTATCACCCTCGTGATATACAATATGACCCAATATTCCACCTCCTGTACTCCAAAGAAACATTTAGAGGTTTTTGTACATAATTGTTTCTCATCCAATAGTTTGAGCACCTTATCGACATGTTGGACATGATCCTTCCAAGACTTATTGTAGATTAGCATATCATCAAAAAATAATGACACATATTTTCTAAGGGTTTGAAAATGGAATTCATCAAAACTTGGAATGTGGAAGGTGCATTAGAAATTCCAAAAGGCATGACCAAAAATTCATAATGACCCTCATGAGTTTTGAATGTTGTTTTCAGAATGTCTTCAGTCTTCACTCAAATTTGATGATATCCTGAACAAAGATCCAACTTGGTGGAAGTAAATTTCTTGATGTAATTCATTCAATAATTCATCAATGACATGAATGGGAAATTTATATTTAATAGTGAGTTTTTTGAGCTCCATATAATATGGAAACATATGCCATGATCCATCCTTCTTGTGCACCAATACTACTAGAGAAGAGAAAGAACTTTGACTAGGTTGAATTATACTAGCCTCTAGCATTTCTGCAACCATACGTTCAATTTCACTCTTTTAGGCATAGGGATATCTGTAAGGCCTAATGTCTAGAGGAACACTTCCTGGAATCGAATGAATAACATGATCATGATCACGAATAAGTGGGATACCTTTGGGAGTCTCGAATACCATGGAATGATTCTCCAAGACTTTTTGTAGATCTAGATAAATAGATGATTTCGATGTGGGAACCTCTAGTGAACATGATTGTGAAATTACAACCTGTTATTCTTTCTTTAGAAGCCTTTTCATGTCAATAGAGATGATTACATTTCTCGGTTTCCCTGTGATACCCCTTAATTCAACTTCCTTTCCTTCCCAAAAAAAATCTTAAGAAAAGTTCTTGAAAATGAAAAGTTATCATACCCAAAGATTGTAGCCATTGGACTCCTAGTACAACATCAACACCACCCATTGGAATGGAAAGAATTGGAATATTCAATACATATTCTCCCATGGATAACTTGATATTATGGAACTTTCCAGAGAAATTTATGGTTCCTCCATTTGCAACCTTCACTTGACACTTTGGTGCCAGGTATAGAAAGCAATTCAATTCCTTGCCTATCTTACAATGAATAAAATTATTGGTACTACCCGAATCAATCAACACTATTACATTTTTCTTTTTGATATGTCCTTCTATCTTGAGAGTTTTAGGAGTGGTAATTCCTAAATGCATTACAAGATATGGTTACATTAATTTCTTCTTTCTCTGGGGTTGGTTCCTGGCATATATCCCCCTCTTTTGATGTTTCTTGTTCTTTTTCTTCATCCTCTTCACAATCTATGTAGAATAATTTCTTCTTATCACACTTATGACCTGTAGTGCACTTGCCATCACAACTGTAACAAATCCATTTTGCTCTTTTTTCCTCCAGTTGTTGTGGTGTCAACCTTGAAGGTTGTGGAAGGCCAGGAGAAACAATGCTTCCATTTTTATTTTGTGAGTGGTAGACTTCCAACTTATTGTGCCACCTTGAATGCCTTCTCCAATGAATTAGGTTCCCAAAGAAAAACCTAATGCTATCCTTTAAAGTACCTATGAATGCATCAATCCTATGCTCCTCTGGAATATTAGTTACCCTGATATTCAATTTTTGGAAGTCCTCAATGTGCTCTGCCATTGAACCCTTTTGTTTGAGATTTATCAATTGGCTAAATAAGGTGTTGCTCTTTGTATCCTCATAATGTGCTATCATTTTCTCTGTAAAAATTGAGCAAGTGACAAGTGGTTTATGAGAACAAAGCCATTAATACCATACAAACTGATTGGGTTCTAAATATAAATATGCAATGTGTACCTTTTGTGTATGTTGCACAACATGGAGATCAAAGTATTGCTCCATTTGTAGTATCCATATTATTGGATCATTTCCATCCAACTTCCTCATATTGATATTTGGAATGTGGTGGTTCTTAAACCCAACATTGGAGTCTCTAAAATCATATTCCGTATTCCTTTTATCCTCATCATTATTTTCAAGGATTACCTTGTCACCATTGGGAAGCCTTTCTTCTAGCGACTTTTTGAAACCTTCCTTCATTCCTTCTATCTTGATATTCATCATTGCTTCCATGTTTTCTTTTAAACCATTGTTCAAAACTCCCATGTCCCTTTTTATACCATCTAATATAACATTCATTCTAGCTTCCAATTAATTGTTTGTTACGTTTTGTGAGAGCGAAATTTGTTGCACTTGGTCTCATAACTTTGATATATCATGTTGCATTCTTCCTATTCTTAATGTGTCATAGAAGAGATTTCTGATTGCTTACTAGGTGATTCCATTTTTTTGTTTCGATGTATTTTGAAATCAAACAATGATATCTATGCTTCATTATGCCCTTTGAATCATTCAAATTGATTTTTCAAACAAAAGTCATGAAAATTTCGAAAAAAAATATACACCTTTTTCTTTCTTTTTAGGAGCTTGATATTAAAATTGTTTTGCCTCTGTAATTTTGGATCTCCAAGGTTTGAAATTAATTCCTATAGTATCCCTCTGAGTCTTCTTTCCAATGCCAAAAGTCATACTAAAATTTGATTCTTCAAGATAATGTTATGCCAAATCTTCCATGATGACTTGATTATGGATTGGTTCAGTAAAGGGAACTTAAGGAATGCCACACATCAATGTTTCAACCTTCAGCCCTGAAAATGATACATGTAAAACTACAGTCCATTCAATTTTAGTAAAGTTTTACGAAATTCATATTTGATGCTTGTATATTAAGTTATGACAATTTTCCCAAGGTCGCCCATTTGAGACTGAATTTTGGAGCATGAACAAACCCTAAGTTCTTCAAACCATATCTCAAAAAATATAGAGAACCAAGACCTAAAATTTTTATAGGTATTTCATCAATATTTGAAATCCAAGTGATCACAATTTCAGCTTCTCGACATTCTTAGGAAAAACATTATAGCAAAAATTCCAAGATGTCATGTTTGCAACATCGAAACGATAGAATCCAAAGCTCTTATACCAAATGTTACGCACCTAGCTCACAAAGAAGAAGAAACGATAGATAAAAAACTTAAAAATTATACTCTTCAAGGGGGGAAACCTCCTTTCCATTACATAAATGAAAAATTATCAGATGATACAAATTATAATACCTTCTTGGTATACATAAGAGTCTATGAGGTCACAATATAATCAGAGCCTACATAACAATAATAATGTAAGGGCACAACAATAACAATTGTAGGCTTCTATGGGGCACAAAATTAACAACATTGGGGATACATGGGAATAAGAATAACAATATAAGGCTACACTAACAATAACAATAAGGGGGATACACTAGTTTTATAAAGACCTAACATGATTTTCTCAACTAAAAGTTTTCAGTCAACAAAAATTATGAAAAATTCAACATTTTTTAGGAAATAGATACTTAAAAGGATATGAATCCCTACCAAACTTAAGATTTAGCTAACGCATTTGGTACCATTGTATTCATCCCTTAATATATTTTCAAATGATATAAGTTTTATTCATTTTCATGAAAAAATGATATTTATTATTAATGTTATACTAAATTGTGTCACTACAGATTTTGAGACTTCTAAAAATTACCTAAAATGAAAATCAATAACTTCAACATTGAAACACCAAATCATTTGAAAATTCACTTGACACTTCCTCTTTGTGTCCTCTTCAAAAAAATATTTTTCAGTTGACTTATTGATGATCACATTAAAATGAAAACTAATGGGTCGCTGAAAGTGTTGAAAAATCACCATTTTTCTGTCATACCCTATTTCATTAATCATTAAACATAGTGATTAAATATGAAAATTCCCCAAAAATACTCCATGTTTGAGTGAAATCTGAGTAGATTCTGTTAGACAATTATATGTTACAAGCAATGGAACACATAAAATATTGCGTAAATATAAACATAGAAAATACATAAAACAAGAGAGACACAAATATACGTGGTTCACCCAGTTTGGGTTACGTCCATGGAGAAACAGCCAGTCCTTCTTTTTATATTGTCCATCAAACTAAAGAGATACAACCTACAATAGATCTGATGTAATTCCCTCTTCGCTCTCAATCTCCTCTCCCTTCCTCGCTCGAAATACAGATCTCCATAGACACAATACAATTCCCTCATATATAGCGAGGGGTTTCCTTCTAGGGAAAAAAACCCTAAATTAAACATAACTTGTACCGTCAAATCTCCGCCTAATGAATGACCTATATTGACTATGAAATTACAACATTTTACAAGGCAATTTACATCTATTCTTAACTTTAGGCGAGCTGCCCCCGATCCCCCGCGCGGGGGGGGCTTCCCAAAGGTCACAGTCGCCCCCCGCCCTCCCTAGACCCCCCCTACAACGAATATTTTACAGGCGGCAATGTGAACTGGGGTCCAATGTGGCGATACCTTTGAATACAGAAGATAATTAGGCTCCACAACTAACAGATTGTGATGATATAACTTTTTTCCCAAAATGAATTACCATCTCTACAAACCATGGTGGATTATTAAGTCACTCATTATAGTTGCCTAAAATTTTCAATTATATGTATTCAATATCCACCAAATTTATCCAACTATATGTCAATAAAAAATATGATTAAGAAGGGAAGACAAGTATCTATAAATCATGTTTTTACAGCAAAATTAAATTATCATAGAAAATATAAGTTTCCAGTAGTTGAAGTTGAAAAAACATAAAAATTCACAATTTTCTATGTCAAAAACAACTTAAAAAGTCTTTCCCAATTTCACATTTTCAACAGATAGTATATGCAACAGTGTGGAGTAAGGCAAGAAAGGGGATTGAATTTGGCTATGTAGAGCTCAGGTGTTTCAAACAGCTAGTAGGTGAGGAGAATTACAACCCACAAGGGCCATCCTCCTCCGTGAGGTTTGAGAATTTGAATGCAAGACTCAAAGAGGGATGGAAGACTGTCAATTTAGTTAGCCTCTTAGCATGAGAAGAAGAGGATTTCATGGGTAATTGGGTGAAAATATGGTATTTTCCTAGTCACATAGCTCCACGGGAGAGACATATTATTCAAGGGTAGAGGACGAGGTGGCCTGGAATCAAATCCTTCTATAGTCTCATGCTCTATCTAGGTATTCCTCACTTGATTTTCTAGATCTTTTTCATGAATGATGATGTGATTGGTCCATGTATAATATCTCGACATATTATAGTATCATTTTTCTTTTTGGATTATTGGAATTTGGAAATTCTCATTTAGAGAGAATAGCCTATATTTTTTTGAGTGGATACTGGAGCTAATTGGGCTCGTATTGGTAACTGGAGAGGTAGAAGAGCCTAGATAAGGAGGATGAAGGCTTTTACTTTGGTGGATAAATTATGCTTTGGCTTTGAATCTATGAGATCCAAACTAGTGGGAAACCATGTTTGTAGTGGGGAGAAGGAGACAGTGAGAACATACTCTGGGTGAGTGAATAAGATAATTCCATTTGGGTGTGGCTAGTCTCGGATTTTTCCTAGTGGTTGTGTTCTGTGTGGATATGTCAACGGTGTCCATATTTATGGTGGGATAGCAATCATAAAAAACAAAAAAATGGTTATCGATATACCATGAAGGTTGAAGGATTCCTCATGGTGCTATGAGAGAGAGGTAGACCTAGGAGAGGTGTAGCCTAATATGAAAAAAGAACCTGATTGGGAAATTCTCCACTTCAAAATAGAGTTGTTGGTCTTGTAAACAGGTACCATAAACAGATGTTTGTGCAGGTGAAAGAGAAGTTGTTGAGGTCAGAAAGGGAGGCCTCTTCATAAAGAACCTTTCTTTCTAATTTTGAAGTAAGATCCCAGTGGGAAAGTTAGATTCTAGATTAAGGGTAGATAAGGAGAAGAGAGAATGAATACATGCAGGAAATCAACCTCTACTAGTAAATAAAATTTCTTCAAGGACGAGCACTTATGATAATCTAAAAGCCAGGAGGGACTTACTACAAATTTTAGATCACATGCACGACCACCTCAGACATTATGATTGTAGGTTGGAATCAATGAACCAAAGGTTAATGCTACTAGAAAGGCATCTTAGGATTCCACAAGTAAGCCATGGACCCTAGGCAACCCCAACAGACCCTATCCTTGTAGATGGCTCGGACTCTGATCCTATTCCATGATTTTATGATGTTTTCTCATGCTTACCATGAAGTGCCTACTTTTTGTGTTTATGAAGATGATAGGGTGGAACAATTTCCCAGCGTTTTTATGTTTAACTTGTATTAGATATTGTTAGTCACTTATGGCCCATTTAAGTCCCATTTTTGGGCATTGTTCGGTCTCCTTGGTGAGAGATCATATTGACTTATGAATCATTTTTATGTAACCTTTTTATTTTGTACTATATAATTCATCTGACACAAAGAAAAACACAATTTTAAAACTTTATGTTGATGATATGCATGTATAAAGGAAGAGAAACAAATATATACACATTTAATATTTATGTTTCAAATATGAAACATGTAATGTAATGGAATGAATATATGATTGCTTGGAAGGTAAATTATACATGAAAATAAAAATTATTTTATCATTGTTTCAAAATTGTAGATGAGAATCAGTATGCCACATTAATTTTTTAAACAATGGGAAAACCTATCATATCTCAGTTAGTTCAAAGCATGGAGGTGGGTTACACTTTTTGGTGAAATTAGGGCACGTTTTGTTGAAAAATGGACACTTGATCGAGCAATTTTTAAGCATCGATTGAGTTGTTGAGGCATTTAAAAATAGCTTGACTAAGCATTTAAACAAACTCTCATTCAAGCCATTTTCTAACCCAAGTTAACGACTTGATCGAGCTATATATTTTGATCGAGCTTTTGGTACAATCGAAAAATACAACTCGATCGAGTGTTACTTCTAATTCAAAAATCCTAGTCGTGACCTATCCAAGTCATTTTTCTCCGACTACGAGAGAAAGAGGAATCGGTTAGAAGATTTCTAAGCTCGACCAAGATGGAGGAACTCAATCTAGCTACCCATCAACCCCACCAATTACCCAAAGGCTCAAGTCGAGGTAGGTTTCCTATTATTTTTGTCTCTTATTTATTTATTTTCTGGAAAATAAAATAAATTAATTTGAAAAAATCTTAGCAGACAAAAACTACAAAAAAATTCATAAAACCCACCATGGAAACCACAAAAAAGAACCAAGAAAACCCTTGAAAACCACAAAAAACAACCTAGAAAAAACACCAACAAAACCCTTGAAGACCAAAAAAAACTTAGAAAACTGCCAAAAAGACCCTTTAAAAACACCAAAAAAAACTATAATTTAGGTTTTAATTAATTTTTTTTAATTTCATTGTATATGTTATCTGCGATATTAACATGTTTATTATAAATATTTTCTATAGCAAAATTTTTTTAATTATTTTACATTTTTTTTTTTTTTTTTAGGATTTAGTGAAATAATTTTCAAAAAAGAAAATGTTTTTGTTATTAAAAATGCATTTTAAATTTCAAAACAATTTGAATCAGAAATATGCCCCACAAAAAATTCCAAAACGAAAAAAAAAAAAAAAACTGTAGAACTTCAATAAATAAATAATTAGGAACTTAAATTGACATAATCAATGCGGTTGCTCATGGTGAACTCTATGAATCAATAAGATATTTTATTTCATTTTTTTACTTTAAATTTACATAGATTTATAATTTTAATAATAAATATAGTAATCTATTTCATAAAATAATTGTACTTAAATAAAATATTAACTAAATTGAATTTCAAAACATTTTTTTATTTAATTAAATTATATATATAATAATATATATATATATATATATATATATATATATATATATATATATATATAACAAAAACAATTAAATTATATATATCATAACTAACATATATATAAAACATTATATATGTTAGTTATATAGATGTTTGTTATGTTATATAATTATGTTTTTGTTATATATATATATAATATATATATATTATAATATATAAAAAAACATAAATTATATATAACATAACAAACAATCTATATAACTAACATATATAATGTTTATATTATTTATTATGATATATATAATTTAATGTTTGAATATATTATAATTTAATTATTATTATATATATATATATATATATAACATAATTATGACTACTATATATATATACAACGTAACTAGATATATAATTATATAACATAATATAGCATGTAATGTAACTATATATAACATAGTTATAGTTATAACATTTCTCTCTCTCTCGCGCACACATATAACATTTAACATAGTTTATAACTATTTAACATAATGTGCTCTTCATAATAACATAAGATGGGTGATGCTCAACAACTTTTTTAAGGCTCGAGTTGAGCTACAAACTATAGTTTTCCTTAAATTTTCCATTACTCATATTTGTATAATTATTTAATATAATGATACATGACAACTATATATCTTTTAGTTCCCACCCTTATTAAATTTATTAGTTGAGTAATGATTTTGCAACTTACACTTCCTATAGTTTTATTTTACTATATCTAATATATTATATATATATATAATATATATATATATTATATTATATATAGTATATATATATATATATATATAAGTTGTGTCAATGCATCATTGATACGCATCATTGATACATACATTAAATCCATGATAAAAAGTGCATTTAAAGTGAATATATAAGCAATTTAACTCTTTTATAATTTGTACCACATTGTTCATTATGTGGTGTGTCCTACTAGAAACATTACCTTCATGTGCTTGCACCTAGTACATCTCATGTGTCAAAATCAAAGATTATAAAAACTTGTCTTATGGAGTATTTAGTTGGCATGAAGTTTTATTATTTTTGCAAATAGGTTTATTTCAATTTTTTACATATATTTACATATTTATGCTCTATGAATAAAATGACTTATTTATAAATGGGAAAGAGTATAAGTTAGATTTTCAACCACATTATTCGATTGCTTTTACATGGAACTCAACACTTTGGTTGATAATTTATCAAAATAGACTCTGTATTTAGTTTAGGACTTTAGCCTAGATGATCCTACTTGAGTTTATAAATGGTTTTCTTGTCAACATTATTTCTTTGTCAACATTTTTTTCTTGGATTATTTTATATGCATTATATGTAATTTTCAGATGCATCTCCCATACACCCCCCAACC
This sequence comes from Pinus taeda, assembly GCA_000404065.3. Lineage (NCBI taxonomy): Eukaryota > Viridiplantae > Streptophyta > Pinopsida > Pinales > Pinaceae > Pinus > Pinus taeda. Next base: position 196,378 of record APFE031002559.1, on the reverse strand, counting down.
TCAACCCGTCGGAGTGTTGAGGGATCTGTTATAAATGGTCGGGCTAGATCTCGTAGCCATACTAGAGCTTATGTTCCACCCATAAATCCTCCCTCTGATACAAGTCGAAGTTTCAGAGGAAAGATTTCTATCTATGTTGATGATCTTGCTAAGGATAGTGGACCTTCTTCACTTGTTGTAGGTATACATCTTGCATTTTAAATACAGTTTAAACCTTTATGCATTTATGTCTTGAAATTGTGTTTAATTTTTAAATCATCTTGAATTGATGTGTTTGAGTTTTATATATATGTTATTATGCTTCTAGTTTGTTATATATATATATATATATATATATATATATATTATGTTTATGAATTTGCAGACCCTCAACAAGGTGAAGGCAGGGATTAAAGTGCAGTGTCGATCCCTCCATGAAATTACGTTATACACAGTATCACTATTGAGGATGTTAGGGACCAACAGACATGGATCAGATGAGAGTTGGATAAAATATTTGCTAGTTCACCTACTAGGCATAGCTTGTCTATGATGTTGGATAGCATCAAGAAGTTGATTGAGACATACTTGAGGATGGGCCCACAAATCCATCTCCTATATTTCATTCATAGGATTAGGAGGCTAGACTTTAGAGGCCCACATATTTGTAAGGAGGTGAAAGATTCCACCAAGAACATTGATATTCGTGGGGAGTTGTTTGACATCCCTCCAGAATGTCATGCTAGACATGTTGGTCTGATTCCACTAAAATATTTTAAGAATGTTAATGTGACCCCTTTTGTTTATGATCGATTCATTAGAGCTTGGGGCCACTTCCCCCGCCATGAACAAGTCCCTGTTTACTTTTCAAAGCATATATATGCATAGTTTGTGCTACATATGAGGCCAATTACACTAGCATCGGATCTAAATTTGATGGACCCTATTTGGGAGGTATTTATGAATGTGTCAGGGCTAGTAGGGACCTTGCACATGTAGCACCACCTCTGGGCTTGTTTCCACGACCATCTCATAATGTGGTATTGTTGACAAAGCTAGATCAGTTGTCACAACGTGGCACTAAGACTAGGCATACCATTGTCGATAGCATGTAAAGGACATTCGCCATTGCACATGCGACAATACGTGGAGAGATGAGTAGACCACCTTTATTCCCTCTTGGCCCACTAGTTGCATTACATGATGATTCATATCTCGAGAGTCTAGGGAATGACCAACTTTTCATATGCACATACATGTTGTGATACCATCCGTGATACTTGGAGGTTACATGACCCACTTGGCACATAACAGGTACATATATATGAAACTTTTGAATCTTATTATCAATTTTTACATTGTTTATATTAATAAGTTTGTATTAGATTGCATTTATACTAATAATTTCATTATAACATGCATTCACAACCTAGCTATACAAATGTGCTTCTGAGGTCATCTGAGGGGGAAATTGACTAGCCAGAGTAGCCTCATGTAGTGCATGTTTCCATGGATCTGTCTCCTTCGCCTCCACCTCCACCTCATAACACTCATGGAATAACAATTAGTGAATTTTTATTCCTAATATTTCAGCATTTTCTTTTTTTAAGTTACATGTATGCATGCTAATTAATTCGTAGACTAATTATAATTTGTCTTTGCCATTGTGTACACAGGCACATATATAGAGGGGTTGCAATGCTACAATTATGTGGACACATGAGTGGGATGTTGGGTATGGAGGCATTGAGCCACAGACAACCCAAATTGATCAGACCCCCATCTCACTGGAGTTCCATTTTCACTCAACTAATTCACAGGTAGGGGACTATTTAAATGCACAGTTCAAAATCATTTAATTCTAGATTGTTTATTTTGTACAAATAATGTTTTAATTAATTTGAATTTGAATGTGTTATATTGCAGTACCATATTATGGATGGTCACTATGTGCAACATAACACACATAAGACTTCTAGAAGTGATACTTTCTAGAGTGGATCATATATAGTTTGTATATTTTCAGGCCCATTTAATAGGGCATATTGACGTGTGATGTACAAACTTTGTATATTTTCATAAATGGATAGTTATGGATGCATGAGCATTATTTTAGTTTATGGATGCTTATTATTTCAGTTTGTGGGTGTTCATGTGTATAATGTAATTTGTATATATTTTCATATGGATAGTTTATTATCATACATGGCTAACAAGATAACAATTTTGACTTCTCAAGAAATAAACTAAGAAAATAAGTTCAATATTAGACTATGATGCAAGTTATTTTGATACTTAAAATGAACTAAACTATATGTTAATAGTTCAATTAACATGCACCAATAGGATTGAAATACATTTTAAATTCAATTTTAAAATATGTCTTCAACTAGTAATGTTCAACTATTAACTTGTTTTATTAAATTTTATTTCTTTAAGGTCATCTATAGTAGCTTAATCATAACACATGATATAAGTTGTTTTCCTCTGAGATGATTCTAAGTTAATTAATCATGCCAGAGAATCTAAAACATTTTGTTTGTTTTAAAGTTTTTGGATGACCAATGTTATGAACAATTTGAAAACAGGTGCTTAAACTCTAACACTTACTAAATAGAAAAAAAGGGTTGTTTACTGGCCTGCAAATAGTTAATTGATTTTGATTGAGTGAATAGTAGAGTCTTAAAGAATTACAACTTACTAAATATTCAAACAGAATATTTAATTGATTATAATAAAGAATGTAAGTAAACAATGTTTTCCTGCTCAACAAAATGTATTTAATCTAATGCAGATGGGTGTGACAAGTTATTGATATAGAGGAGTTTATAATAACAAACAATTTTATAAACTAATCTCTAATTATTGTTTATAACTTCATAGGTGATTTAAGATGGACTAATATTTAGTTTGATCTTATCTAGATTTCTACGTAAAGACTTAAATACATGAAGAAAAACATAATGAAATGAACACATAAGAAAAACTCACAAGGAGACAAACTATTTCAGGAAAATCCAGAATCCTTTCATTAATTTCAAGAAAATATCCAGCCAATTACAATTCTTCTTCGAAAGCTCATCCAAGGGTTCAACCCTTAATAACTTGAATGAAGCGTTATTTATAAAAGGTGAAAGATCTTCTAGAGACACTTTTTAACAAAAATACAAAAATAATATGAAAATATAGGAATTCTAAAACTGCTAAGTGCTGACACTATCTTTAAGGAATTTGTTGATGATCTGGTCCCCAAAATGTGTTAGCTTTTTGTTTGTCAGTCGTTGATGAAAGTTACTCTATGATTTCACACAAGTGATCCCATCTATCTTCACTTGGTATAGAAAGATTAACCAATTTCCTGTAGACTTCATCAACCTCAGTATACTTTTCAAAAGTAGGCTTATTAACAAAAATATGTTTGATTTCATGCTTACTTATTAAATCAAAAATCCAAAGCCTCTAAGAATTCCTTCCCTATAAGGTGACCGTTGATACCTACAAATTTAGCTTTATTAGTTGCAATTGCATAAATCTTTAGACAATATTCCTCCAAACTAATTAACATGTCATTTGGTGCCACTAATCCTGGTAGTCCTCTCTGGTTGAGTAAGTTGAACTTGAAAGAAAACCTTTGGACAACATTTTTCAAGTTTTAGCACTTTGTCTCTAGCTGAGTCATGAGATTATTTTTCTGCAAAACCTTCTTAATCTCTAGAATAGTTTATGTCCTATCAACAATCTGAATCTCTTCCAATTCAGCCTTGGTTTTTGAATTGAGCACTTTGATCATGTTTGTGGCTTCACTTGGTTTTTCCTTAAGGAGTTCTCTTATTTCTTCAATAGTTGTTAGGCACCTATTAATGAGCTCTTATTGTTCAAAAATAATTTGTGTGGAGGACCAAACTTTAGTTATAGCCTCACTGATGTCTATCCATATATTTTCCTTAGCTTGATCTAAGGTCTAAGCCATTAATGAATCATTTTCCAAGTTTTCTATCCTTCTGGTCATTCTGTGGGACTTATGCATCTCTTCAACATAAAGAGTATCATTCTTAATCTTCTAAGTCTCCAGATTCTGAAATTTCATGTGAAGCCTTTCATTTTCCTGTCTCTGGAGAGACAACTCCTATATGACTTTGTTTAGATCACTTGTTGTTGATGTAGACTCTGTTGTTGTTGATTTCGATTCCCCTGTTGTCCTTGACACTATAACAGGTATAGCTGTAATTGGAGCTATGGCTTTTTTAGCAAATTCTTCCTTTTCTTTAAGTAATTTCTCAATTTTCTCTTCCGTTGTTTTTATTTGAACATTTTTCTCAATGATTAACTTAACGATTTCTTCTTTATGCTACTCACCTTTTGCTATCTCTTTAGTTTGGGGATCCTCTGTAGAAGGTAGTTTGAGCTACTTCCTTAATTCTGAAATAATTGCATTCTTCTTTTTAATAATGTCTTCTGCAGCTTTAACGTCAATGGGATCATACCCAATTTTGATCACTAATTCTTCTAATGATTTTACCGTGTTATCCTTTTCCAAAGAGGATATATTTTCTATATTTAATTGTGATCTTACATTTGAAAGAGTTGTCCTTAATTTTGATAATGCCATAACAATGTTAGTCATGGTGGAGAAAATCATCTCACCATATTGTTTGTGCATATCCATCTGGTCGTTTGGATGTATCTAGTTGGAATCAAAGGAAAATATGGTCTTCTTGTATTTTGAATAAGCCTTTTGGAAAGACACTTGGGATTGTAGGAATTCCATTTTAATCCTACCTTTTTCATTGTCAAAAGCTGTCAATATCCTGTGTTGTGAAGTTGATGTCCGTTTCCAAAACTTAGCATAGACATTCGTCTTCAGAGATTCATTCTTCTATTTATTTTCAAGGAAATTAGTGAAGATGTTGGGCTCTTCTTAATCACTTACTCCTGCAAACTGGGTGATCTCCAACAAATTTTGTGCAACTAGAGAGGAGTATGGAGTGGTGATTAAATTTTCTTATGTCCTTGTAGAAACCTGTGAATCATCCAAATTGATGATTATAGTCTCTTTCTGACCTTGAGTAGTATTGCCTTTGTATTTAGTTCTTGGTTTATTCTGATAAATAATGAATTATTTTTCACCTTTTGCTGAAGTTCAAGATTCTTCTCTTGGTCTCTTTTCCTGCCTACTTTGAGAAGTGGGAGTCTGAAGGATAGAATGAGGTAAAGTTTGTTATTCTACTTCCTGAAGTGTGTTCTCCTCCCATTGTTCTTGATTTATGTATTTTTGAATCTCTGGTCTTGGAGTATGATTATAAGGTGTGGTTTTGAGTTCCACCGTTAAGTTGGAGATTATACTAAATGGGTCATAAGACTAGGTGAAACTTGGTTGGAATCCCATATGTTTGAGGATTGAATATACTTCAATACTTGTTGATCTGATATTGCAAATAAATGATCCTACTTGTGACTTGATTTTGAACTGAGATTTCCTCTTCCCTGAAATGAAATGTAGCTCATCCATATTTACCATTTTCTTAATATATTCCAGAAAGAAAAATCTCATTGGAACATATTTAGGTAATTTATCTAGATCTAGTTCACAACCATACACTCTAATTTAGTTGTAATTCTAGTAAAGATACCAATCACCTGTCTTGGCTTGGTCACTCATATGCAAGATCCTCTTAATATCTGGATTGATCCTAGGCTCAATCTCGCTACTGATAATCTGTGCAACTGGATGAATAAAATAATCAATGAAATTTGAAAACTTGAACTCAATTGAGTTCCTCCTAATTAATGAAGTCCATTGTGTGATTGATTGAATTACTTGTTGATCATCATGCTTGTATAAATTTATAGACAACATATCTCCTTGTTGACAAATGATCATATGCACTAGTACAGAAGAATATTTATATACTCCTTTAGTAGTTATTTTCATCAATTGTTCATCCATACTGTCAGCCAAATATTGAATGTAATTATACATGAAAGTTGGTTTGTGTTCTTTGGATAAGATAGATATATAACCTAGAATAGACTCATCTACCCATTGATCTATTTGGTAACCTAACAAGTAATAAACTAAGGCAATGATATGTTTAGCTCTCTCAAGGAACATGGATGATGAATATGGAGGGTTAATTTTAGGAAGTTTAGTATCTTCTAGAAGAAATACTCAAAAATTTAAGCTCTTTGGGGGAAAGTGAGCTTATGGTATACATCCATTAGGACAATAATGGAGAAAAAGATAAAGGAGTCATTCTCAGGGATAAGAAGCATCTTATTGATAGTTTTATGGGTGATGGATATCAAAATGTCTCCATTCTGAGCTACCACAGTTCTCTGTAGGGGATTGTACTCATCTTGACACCACATGAGTAAATCTGGAAAAGGATGGGTTTGAGGAAACATTAACATTGGCAATAAAGATTCCCAGAAGTTGATTTCATCTTCAAAGTCTTGATAAGTATACTTTAACCAATGGTGCAATTCAAACATATAGAATTCACACTCTGTGTCAGTAATTTTGAAAACTTGGTCAGCTAAGGGGATGTGGTCAAGGTACAGGGTGTCAATGACTTTGGGATTTTCCTGTGATGAGGTTTGAATACCACAAGGCTGGTCTTTTATTTTGGGTGCCATTATTTGTAGAAATGGGAAGAAGAAATAACAAAATGTTTAGGAATAAAAATACCTAAGACAGAGGAGGTTTCATTCTGATGGTAAATTTGGTTATGCTGCTGTTGAGCTTCAACCTTGCACCTTTCTACAAACCCTCTTAACCCTCATTCTCCACTCACTTCACCCATCCAGTGTTTAAATCATTGCATTATAGTCTAAAAAGGACTGTTTATATGGTTTTCTGACTATATTGATTTCTGTTGTTTGGTTTAGTTTTTTTGTTCATGCAACTGCGGAAACTTGTCAGTTTCCGCAGTCAGCACAGGATTCCGCAGCTATTTTGTTAAAATATGTGCTCCAGGTGTCCTCTGAAGGAACGGGCTACATGGGCAAGCTCCAGATGGCATGTACATGGATCATGTCCCTTCGAACCGGCCAAATCATCCATTAGATGCCGCGGTCAACCAAAGTCAAAGACGTGGCCAACCAAAGAGTTCGGCGGTGGCACGTCACTGTTTTTGGCACGTGAATGATACGTGGCCTAGTTCCCAGCTCACGGAGGCTCCAGCGCACCTGGAGATCGTTCTTGAACAATGAATCTAACAGCCAACCACTCTGAAGATTTAAGAAGCATAACGACAGTTACACTAGATCTCGGCTGAAGAGATCTACGTGTCTATGGCACGCAGTTAATAACATAGTAGTTGATTAGTGAACTGTAGTATTTTTACATTATAAATAACGCGTTGTTGAATGCTGTAAAGAGACTTTTGATGCATAGAAATTCTGAGCTATTTATGTAATTTCCGCACGCTGTTGGTTATCTTATCACCCCACTGTTTTATATGATGTTGATTTAAATACATGAGAATACCTTTCTGAAGATAGCCATGTGATTATTTGATTGGCTAAAGTGGCAGAGGGCCCCTGCATGATGAAGCCCTGTAAAGTGTTTGTTTAGTTTCATTATGCTTTTGTTTTATCATTAGTTGTACATAATATGTTTTATGTTTCTGTTGTTCATATCTTTACTTTTGTTTTCTTAGAGCTGTAAACTGATCAATGCTTTTTGCAGGTTCTCTTAGGCAGCCTGGGCAATCTTTCATTTTTTTATAACTTTTGGCATATGAGATCATCTTGTCCTTCCTGCTAACTTTTATTTTCTGCAGTTTACATTCAGCATTGTCCTTTTCAAGTTGTTATTTGTTTATTTCTTTTTCTGCTAGTTAGATATCATATTGCTTAACAATTTATGATTTCTTTCTGTGGTCAAATGACTATATCAGTAGGAGATCAGAAGATTACTAACTCTAGTGTGATTTAGTTGTCATATTACTTACTCATAGTTGCTTTCCATAAAGTAGATTGAGCTGAATGGTGATGAACTAGAAGAGTCTAAGTAGTGTGATTAATTTCTTTTCTACAATTTACATTTAGTTATCATATTGCTTGTTATGGTTCATGATTACTTCCCCAAGGTAGATTGAGCTGAGGGGTAAAGGATTTGAAGAATTAAAGTAGTGTGATTAGTTTCCTTATGCAATTTACTTTCTTGAACAGTTAAATATCATATTGCTTAACTTGTTTATGATAACTTCCCATCAGGTAGATTGAGCTGAAGGGAAAAGGATCTAAAAAGTTAAAGTAGTGTGAATTAGCTTCTTTACTTTAAGTTTGAGTTGTTTTTCAAGTTTTTTCTTTTCATTTCCAGCAGCAAGGATACTGGGCCATTGTCATTAGTTCGCTTTTTGATGCATTTTGTTTTCTCTTAAGAATTGATTTCATTTCAGTTACTGTAAAGCTTTCTTTTGAGCATTTTTCAAGTTTAGAAATCATCACCATTTACTCTCCACACACTTCATACTTCACTTTCATCATCACACATTAAAGAAAAATAAAATCCAAAAACAAACTAAAAAGCTTAAAATGACAAAAGCCGAAGGAAATGGTTATCTAAGTATATATAGTACACCTCACTTCGTCAGTTTACGAACCCCGGGTTGACATTATAAATAGAAATTTAGATCCAACTAAATTGACCAAACAACTACAAAGTAGAATAAAGGAGAAGTCGATCTTCAGAAACCTATGAATATGAAATAAACAACAAAGCTAGGAAAATCATGTAAAGGGGATGAGGGATTTATTTATAACGTAGAATGTATTACCGTTGAAGGGAAACCATTACTAAAAGGGATGATACTCATTTATGTCCAACTAGAGGATGGTAACCATTGGGTGTAGAAAATGAACTTAAGGAAGCTCCTTCAACACCTAATTGTCAACCCAAGGGTTTCGTAAACTTAGAGATGAAGAACAGGTAATTCGAGAAGTGGTATGAACTTTTCCTATTTCTATTCCTACTTCTCAATTGAAATCTTTCATAATCAAATAGAAAAGTCACAAAGGGCAACTGACACCAAAGTAATTCTAGTGCTGGAATGTAAAAGAATGAATTCACGAAGAAATCAAATAAAGGAACTTTCACACTACTGTAAACAATATCAATTGTTGAAGTGAAACTCTATGTTTATCCTCAGTATAGGTGGTGGTAGTTTAACAAGTGGGCCCTTGAAAATATTTTCCTTCTAAATGATTTTCCTTCTAACACTAAGTGGTTGGTCCTATACTCTCGCAATTTGCTTGCACTAGTACAGGTCTAGAACTTATGTGAGAAGTATATATTTACACTTATACTGAAGACTTACGTCTTCATGTAGGGGCTCTAAGCCTCAATACTTGGAGCACTCTGTTCCAGTAAGAAGATACTAGTTCTTGTATCAGAATAGATCTTCCTACACCAAGTATTCCAATTTACTTTTGGGAAAAATAAAATGGTGTGTTAGCTATAAAAAGAATTGCAAATGCGAGAAAAATCTGAAATAACTTGCACACGAAAAGGAATGCTTCAATCAACTGAATCTCACAAATAGAAATAAATGTTTAAGATGAAAAAAATCTTCAAAAGTTAAAGCAAACCTTCTTTGGTCAAAGTGTTTTGCATGAAATCAAATCTAACTCGAAATGGGCTCACTATAATATTTCATATTACTTTTAATCCTTTTCCTTAAATCATGAGGTGCAGACATAAATTAAGATATTGCAACAACACTCTTTTATATCTCATGAATTTATCTTTAATATTTAGAAGTTTAACTTTTAATATTATAAATGCTTCCTTCTGATGATGAATGCTTACTTTGCAGAGATAGATTAAATCATATAAAGGAAAAAGAATGAAACACTTGTTGTAAATGAACTAGCAAACCAAAGTGTAAAATCCTACATGCACTGGTGCAGGAAAAATCTTATCTGTACGATCCAAGTGAAAGCAAACCGAAAAGGAAATTACAAAAAGTAAAATAATTCAAGTTGACTTTCACACAATGGATCTGTTCACACTTTGATTTTTTAATGAAATAAATCATAATTCGTAAGCAAGAATGAACTTAAGATTTCAATCATGCTTCTGCAAATAAAAAAAGTTAACGCACACCTTTAAGATAACAAAAGAAAGAGGGTAAATGAGTTGGGTTCATTGGGCCCTAGCCAACCAACTCGTTTCCCATTTTAGGGAATGAAAATCTTAAGAACGTTAACAATGCATCAATGAGGATTAAAATGCAGAGTAAGAAAATCATGGTGCAACTCCTTGTATTAATTCCAATAAACAAATATACATTATGAGTTCAAGTCTAGCCTATAACAAGGGTGACAACGAGATTACAAATTAACCAAAAATGATAATTGCACTACTATCACTACTGCTAACCTAGTTCTACCTGAGAGCTATACTTTATACAAGCCTTCAGCTTATGGCCATAATCGAAAGTTACACAGTTGTTCCAAATCGAGCCTTTCGGCTGAAACGAAATAACAAACAAAATTACAAAAGCAATCCTTCAGCTATAATAAGTTGTGAAATAATTGTTGGTCGTAGACCTTATCCTTTGGCATATCCCTGACTATTCTCCACTTTAGTTCAACTCTAGATGACCGTAACCAACCTAGATGACATGGACCAAGATGCCTGCGTGAAGTGATTGAGTTGTTGCGGAGATCATGGAATGGATATTTGTCGACAATGCAGGAAACTACCTACCCTAGATCAATATAGTACAATGATTAATACTTTATCTTAGCAAATAGAAGTTACAAGAAATATTAAAGGCACGAAATCTATTTAAAATGATTAATTAACCACCTAATAAACCTTAAACATGAAATATGAATTTTATGTAGGAATAGACAATATTCTTGGACTAGTACAGGAATGAGGAGGTTTATGGAGATAAACAGAGGTTAATGATTGTGGTTTTGTAATAGGAAGGGGGAAAAAATAGAGCATTTCGACCTACCAACATCCTGCCATCCCTAAGATGTTGTGTTTCCTCACACAACCTTTACCTACTGCAAGACACTTCAACATAGGAAGCCATCTTTCAATCCTGCACTTGGATAATGATCCCTTCTTTCACTACCTTCGTCTTCTTACCTTTGGATTTCTTAAGTTGTTTCGTCACCTTCTCGAGGTGATTGTATCATTTAGAAGCTCGAAACTTCCATACCTTCACTTGACATTTCTATTCTTTGACCTCTTCTACCAACTCTATCTTGCCTTTCTTCTGTCAGGTCTGCTCCTTCATGACCTGGTTTAATGCCTCCAAGTCATGAACTTATTGTTCGGTCTCTACTATCCTATTATTCAGATAGAGGGTAGAGGTCTCCATTTCCATCTCATCTAGTGCAAGAAATTTTTCTGCAACTGATTCAAAACATGTACCATCATTTCCAAGATCAAAGTTATCTTGGCCATCCAACGTCTACATCATAATGTCACCGAAGGTTTCAGTCCCCTGCACATTTAACTCATTAGGGGTTTCAGTACCTTGTACATCCAACTTACCAGGGGCTTCAGTACCCTATTCATTCAACTCATCAAGGGCTTCAGTACCCTATTCATCAAAATTGTCGAGGGTTTCTATGTGTTGCAACCTCGTCATTTCCCTGACCCTCTGTCGGGTCTCTACTTGCACTTGGTCTCACTCTTTTCTTCTTCAAATTATGAAGTAAGGACGACAAGGGTATTTCATCCTCCTTTTCTGCATTTTCTTCATTCACCACAATATGAGCTGTTACATCTGCAAGAACCAAGAGGTTGTGATCTCCAAGTGAAGCCTGGGGTGACTCATTAATCAAAATTGGGGATCTCAAACGAGTGTGACTTTTCCCCGAAGAGACAATTCTTTTCTTAGTCGAGGTCTTGGTCGCTCTTCTTTTTGCTAAGGATGGAGTTTCTTTAATAGATTTCTCCTCGGATTACACTCATTTTTTCTTGCTTTTTGTTTCAGCAGGGCATAGGGTCTCCGCTTCTCTTCTTGCTTGCACTCTTTCCAACTAACTCCCCTACACTTCTTTCCTGAAGTTCTTTCAATAACGCTTCCCAGGTTATTTCCTTAGCCTCCTGCTCTTTCTTAACCAATATTACAATGAGCCTGTGATGGTACAGTTTATATGAAACCCGACTTGCACCCCCATTCTAAACTCCTTTCGACATTTTCTCTAAACTTCGAAGCAAGTAATAAGTGAAATTGAAGCGTTTCCTTGATTCAAAATGGAACAATAACTGGATATGGTACACTAACGTAAATGTGTAATGTCCCTCACAAGTCAAAAACTTTTTTAATATGTACAGGAGGTCTTTCCATTTTTCAAGCATGGCACTTTGTGGAAGCCCTTTCTTCCAGTCAACTTTGAGCTTTTGGTCAACCACAAATTGATGCCATATTTTATTTTCGATCCTTTCCTTTTTGAACCATTGTTCCCCTATAGTTGACAAGCCTGTATATTGCATTATAGATTCTTCTGTGACCTTAAATTCTAGTGAGCCTACCTTAGCTTGACCTCCCTCAATTTTCCTTGCAAATTCTAGAGCCACGACCATATCAAACCCATCAAATTTCTGCAAAAATGGGAGAAATCCTGATTCTTGCAATAGTGCAAGATTATTTTGATATTCAGCCATTTACCCTATCTCCTTCATATATGATGGTTCATGTCACATGGGTGCCATCTTGTTTGAGTCCACATCAATTTTCTGTCACAACCCTAGGAAGATTTCACACTGCGGAGTACAAAGGGGTTGCTGATACTTTTATGACGGAGATCCATCCGTCCACCACCTTATTGATCGCTTCCATCTAATCACATTCAATCATTAAAATCATCCCTTCGAAATGGATAGACACATGTATCAATCCGCTACGGGCAGGAAATGATAATTGGAGGAGACATAAGGTTTTACGGTGGCAGTGTAACGGTCATGGATGATCAGATTATGAGGTGAGGCTATCATGAGCAAGAGATGGAGGATCTTTTCAAAAGGAGGTAAGTGTGGGGTTTCACGTAGATCTTTACTATCCACGTTTGTCTCATAATTCACATAAGGTGTACTTTGGTATTCATTAAAAAGATTAGATTTCAGAACCTAAAATATCTTGCACTTTAAATGATCTCTCTCTAAATTAGTAAATGATAAAGAAAATTCTTAACCAAAATCTAAATAATATAATGCTATGATCTATCACTGTGGTAGTCATTCATGTGCAGAAATAAAAAGTAAATTTCCCAATAAGTGTTTTGCATCAAGCACTCATGTACTGCATTAAACAATTTTGAATTGTGTTTTCACAGTCGGGCGCGTGCCTGCACTAATCGTGCTTGCATTGAACCTGGTTTCACTACAACGTGCTTGCACTAAACCTTCCTGCACCGATCATGCACATTCCTGCACCAGTTATTTTTGTGGCATCGAAGAAAGATGGGACAAAAAAAATTCTAATAGAACACAGTTCTTTGGCTAGACTAAATTTTTTTCCTAAATATACAAGAGAAGTTTTATTCACCATTCTTTGGTGTTTCATGAGCATGCCTTCTAATCTGACTGAATCAAATCCTGCAATCGATCCATGAGGGAAAAAATAAGTGGGAAGGGGTAATTTTTAGAATGGAAGGAATATCATAACACGAATTCCAAGAATAATACCACCAAGGGGGATAAACGAAAATGGAAGTGGAAACAATTCAATGGGGAAAAGAGGGGTTTTAGGGAATCGGATAGGGATAATTTTCTTAGAATAAAAATGAGGGTGATTCATTATGGGATTAAGAAAAGAAAAATAGTGGAATTATGAAACGGGGAAATAGAAGAAAGGCTAAATTTTGTCTTCAAGATCTACTTGCACTGGTGCCGGAAAAAGTAAATGCAACGGGAATTAAGCATTTACTTGGATAACAATTTCCATGCTAGTTACCTCAAACTTGGGTAAGGGATTGGTCCCTTGAACCTGCTTCTTCTTGGTGATAGCCAGAATATCTAAAAATCATGTAACATTCCCTTTTTTATTGAAATTTTGATCCTCCTTCCAGCGTGCTGGTATCCAGGTTGATCCTTCTGCAATCATGTCAGTCAACTAATTTTCATAATTATAGGAAAAAAATATTATAATTATAATTATATAATATATATATATATATATATATAATATATATTATATATATAATATATATAATATATATATATAATATATATATATATATATATATATTATCTATATATATATAATATATATATATAATATAAGGAAAAGAAAAATCATATTTTCAATAGGTTGTGTGCCACCTATCATGTCCTTTTAAAATTGTTGTTGGACTTGTTGCATAAAATCTCCTTTAGTAAGGGGCTGAAAATACATCTTCAATCTATGCCCATTTACTAGGAACACAGAATTCCGTCCATCAATAGTTTTGATTTCTACCGCTCCATACTCAAACATTTTGACCACCTCATAAGGTCCCATCCAGCGTGTATGGAATTTCCCTTTAAAATATTTAAATCTATCATCGTAAAGGTGTTGGCATTATGGTTCTGGTATGTTGTACTTGATGGCAAACACTCATGGCATGGCCCTCATTTTGATGAAAATAAAGAAGTACGCAGGAGAACAGTTCAGGAGGTGCGTACCCGCAGGTATGCCATGCAGGGATCGCGTCCAAATACGCGGGTCACCCATTCATGGGGTGCGTACCCCAGTGCACACATTTCAAGGCAGTTAAGCGCCCACCCGTGGGGTTTCTCAGTGGTATTTAGCCAACAGTATTGGGTTATCATGATTTTGGCCCGCGGTATTGATTATTTTATTATTATTATTGAGCCCCATGATCCTTGATTTGAGGAAGAGCTAACCTATATAAAGCAAAGG